>CANUEX010101000.1:0-32642 GCA_948099535.1 Jatropha multifida
TTCAATAAATTTTCGGGCGAACCAAAATGATTTTCGATCCCCATAATATTACGTGGCGTAATATTATTGGCTAATAATTTACAATTTAAATTTAAATGGGAATGTTTCGAAATAAAAATTTCAGGGTATTATAATTACTCAATTCTTAATTTTTGCCCTCAATACTAAATCAATATCTATATACAATTATAATAAAAAATAATTACAATTGCTTTTACTGGTAGGTAAAAGAAAAGAAATGAGAAGATCATCTTAATTAATAATGGTAATCATTTTGACTATAGTAATAGTATTACTTATCATGTGCATTAGAGAAATATATAAACATACCCAAAAACTCTTGAAACTCAGAAAATGACCCAAAATAGAAAATATAATTTTAATTTTTTTCAATTTCGTACACATTATTTTTTTGCAAGTCAAACATATTTAAAATATAAAAGAAAAAATATCAAGAAAATTAAAAATGATTAATTAGAAGGTCATCTATTTATCGCAAGGAAGATATAAATCTCTTACTAAATTAAAGTGATAGTGGTTACAAATTAATTCAATAACAAAAAAAAAATAATAAATTTTTATTAAGAATAAAACTCATTTAAGAACCCAACATATAATAAGAAATAAATTATATTAAAAAGTTGCCAATTTTAATTTCAAAATAACCCTAGAAATGATATAATTTAATTAAATTTGATTTTGATAGACAAAAAAAAAATCCAAATCAATAAATAAAAATTACAAAACAAATCATGCTAGGATCCAATATTGGTTGGTTAATGAGTTTATTCAAGCATTTTATTTTTCTATTTTTCTAAATTATAAATTTAAAATAAATAAATAAATTAATTAATTAAATAATAAAAAAATAATTACATAAAAGAAACTTATATTCTCTCCAAATAAATCCACAATTTTTCCTACAACCATAAAAAAAAAGTATAATTTTTCTCAAATTTATATATAGTATAGATAGAAGTATAGACCATGGATAGATTACAGATAGATTAAATAAATTAAATTAAACTATAACGAAAGTTTACATAAATTTTTTTAAAAAAAACTTATCTTTTTAAAATGTAATTAATTAATAATAATATAAAAAATTATAAATAATCATAAAGATCAAACATAAAATTTTATTATTATTATAGCTAATAGAGTTTACTAATCTTTTAACAAAGTAACAGAATTCATATTCTTTTAAATAATGAAACTAAAATTAAAAAAATATATATTATATTAGATCTTTTCGGTTGGAATTATATTGGTAAAAGATTTTAAATTTTCATAGTAGCGTCTAATCCATTAATTGATTTTGACATCGAAATAATAACTCTTTCAAATCTTCTATAATTGGATTATTTTTCTAAGAATTTGCAACAAATGGCGAATATAGATGAGTTTTTGTCACTATGCATCAATTGTATTTATTGGGGAATATGCCGCACTATTAGACTCTATTGATCCAAGATTCACACCTGCAAATTAAGTTCTAAAGTCTCCAACCAAATAAAATCAAATATGATAATTTTATTTAATAATAAACCCTCACAAACAAGGGACAATAAAATTTCAAATAATAATAAATGCAAAAATAAAAAAGACAAAATATACCATTTGGTTTAATTACATATGCCTCCAACATGTTATCTCTTTAAATTTTTCTTGCACTGATTTTCATCAAGGCATTTGTCGAAACAGAGATCCAATGGTACAGATTTTTTAATCAAAAGCAGAGAATAGTATTTTTGTTGATGGTTAGGTAATGACCGGTGATTGGTCATTTTTTTCTTTTTCCAAGCGACTTTCACGCTCTATATTGAGAACGAGAGCAAAAAACAATGTCCTTCCAAGGGTTTAGCAACAGTTGAAAAATCTCTGTCCCTGCAAATGAGCTGTAGTAGTCGTACTATTACGCACTGATTGCTGTGGTCAGTACCCAACTCTACCATGCAACCAAGTTGGTCAGTACCCAACAAAACAAACCACTGCATGCTCTTTAATAATTAAATATTTCATGATATTTAATAGATAAAAAAAATACTACATTCTTTTTCATCATTTTACAATAACTAATGGGTTTCAAAATTAGAGTAATTTTATTATTATTAAATAGCAAATTATGAAAGATTTGGTTGTTAAATCATTCATTTTTACTTATTAAACTTGAGATATAACACAACAAAATTAAAAAAAAATTAAAAATTTTAAAAGAATTAGAAAAAACCTTGTAGTTTGGCTTATGAAGCATATATTCTTTTTTTTTAACTTTAATATGTTAATTTGACAATAAGCAAAACAAAAATCAGATCAAGCAAAACAAAACACAACTCTAAAACAACATAAATAGATATATTTGTTCAAAAAATCAAGCTGAATCGAAGTCATAGTTCAATTTTCCATTTTCGCATTCAGGTTAAAGATTATGGAAAAAACGGACTAACTGACTATACCAAATTCTTAAAATTCTCCGTATATCAAATTACGAAATCCTTTATCAAATCCTAAAATTAAAGCAAGAACCCTAAAAAACACGATGAGAATAATATTCAGAATCGCAAAATCCGATTGGAAGACTTAAAAACAACAAAATTTTAGTTGGTGAAAGCAAGAACTAAATGATCAAATCATGGCTAGAACATGCTTATCGAGACTAGAGGAATATTTCGGTGTCTTGCCTTAGCCGAACGACAATTGGAGCATGGACGGAGGGAGAGAGGCAATGGCCTCTGCTGTGCAATGCAAAGAGGAGAAGAAAATTTGATTTGCTCTCGTCTTGCTTATCTATCTATAGTCCGGTTTGGCTTGACTTCAGTTTAGATTGATGAACCATATGCATTATTTGGTGTAAAAACTTAAGGATGAATAAATTAGCTTTTATATATCTTTCCAAAACACCTATCCTAGCTTGAAAATACTTCATGAAAAAAGTTATAAAGTTTCAATTCAAATTTGTTGAAGGACATGTTATGGCATCATAAAACATGTCAACGCCCAAACCAATAAGCCAATCATTTTCAACATATAACAGTACCTTAAAATATTACAACTTTAAAGCATCAAAAGTATCAATAAAAGCATGGAGAAGATTGGCCATGGAGAATAAAGCTGCTGCCATTTTTCTAGATTTTGCTTCTTTCTGTAAAATCTTTTGTAGATAATTCAAGTGGCAAAATACAAAGCTTTAATTAATTAATTTATCCCCCCCCCATAAGTCAATTTCTTAGCTCTAATGTGACAGCAACATACAAAAAAGACACTTATCTTTTCACTATTTATCCTTCTAATCACCAAGTCATCCAAAAACCTTCCATGCCATTATCAAATGGTTGGTAGTAACGTTAGACCCCAAAATCACTAAAGAAGCAAAACCCAAAAGGGCCTAAAACAACTTTTTCCCTAACTTCCCATTAATTTGATTTCCTTTTTTCTTTTCATAGTGCAATCTCAGTCTGCAAAGTGGCAGCATTAAACCCCACCGCCTGGGGTGGTTGCTGTGGTGGTGGTAGTTGTTGAATCTCATGAACCTCCCATCTCGCTTTTGCTATAACTCCTTCACTGATTGGCACATACTCCTAATATAAAAAAATAAAAATAAAAAACAAAAAAAATATAAAAACAGTGTCATTATTTACAAACAAACATAGATTCACATAAAAAAAAAAGACTAACATGGCAAACTGAAAAAGATTCTTTCTTTAAAACCCAGATTGTCTTTTCCATATTTGAATCCTTAAACCCTACTATTAAAAAAGTTGAAAACTCACCTCAAGCTTTTGAACAAGTTCTTTGGCATTTGGTGCAGAGACAAAGATGTTACGCTGTGAAGGTTTAATAAACCCATCATCTACGGCTTTGTCAATGAAAGTCAGGAGATAGTTATAATACCCATCAACATTAAGTAAACCCACCTGCAATTTTCAGTTTCAAAACCAAAATCAAGGTCTTTAAACAAAAATAACTAATTCTACTATTAACTAAGGGATAAACATGCTTAATTAATTATTATTACAGGCTTGTCATGGATACCAAGCTGAGCCCAAGTGATCACTTCCAATAACTCCTCTAAAGTTCCATACCCACCTGAAAAATTAAAAAAGAAAAAGAAAAGAAAAAACGCCATTATATAGGTAAAGGTATATTTTTATATATAGTTTCTGTAACTTTTGTATGCAAGTTTAAATAAATATTATATATCAATGAGAAAAAGAGAAAATTTGTGGACCTGGTAAAGCTATAAAACAATCAGAATGGCGGGCCATTTCTGCTTTCCTTTGGTGCATGTCAGCTACTGGCTTTACCTCTCCAACCGTTTCACCAGTAATCTGGGTTTCCACCACATCAATACAAGTTTTAAAATTAAACTTGGAGAAAAATCAAGAAGAAAATAATAACAACAGTGCTTAAAAATGCACCTCCTTGCTCATCAGAGTCCTGGGTATGATTCTGCAAAAACCAAAATTTAGGCCTTTTGTAAAAGAAAAAGACGAGAACCCAAAAACTAATATGTGTGTATTTATATAATACCCAAGAACATTGCGTCCAGCCTCATGAACAGTTTGTGAAACCAAACCCATAAGCCCAATACTACCTCCTCCATAAACAAGGTCTAATCTTTTCTCCACCTTTACATAGAAAAACCAAAAGAAGAAAAACCATTTTAGTAGTATACAAGAAAAATGATCAAGAACAAGAAAAGATATGGTCTTTATGTTTATATATACCAGTTCTTGGGCTAGTTCAATGGCAGCATCTCTGTAACAGTCTCTCTTTCCAGAACTGCTGCCACAGAACACACATACTCTCTTAAACTTCGGTTTCACTAATTTCCTCTCCATATCAATGTTTGGTTTAAACGAGTACAATGGAAAAGGAAAGGCCGATATGTATTTATATATGCATAGAAATGTTTAATTTAAAAAGAGAAAAGAGTAAAAGATATTATTTAAAAGGAAGAGAGATTATAAAAGGCCAAAGAAATGTGCGAAGGGAAAGGTAGGGGGAGAGGCGGATGGGGGAAGGGCCAGGTGGGGATTGAGTAAGACAAAAAGGCTATAAAAGGAGACAAGTAGAAATGTAAAATGGACGGTCTGTACATTCACCCATGACTTACACGTGGAAGCATATGATCCATGAATCATCAAGGTTTCATGTTCTTGTTTGTAACATAGACATTATCTAGTTTTAATGCATTTCCTTTTTTTTTTTTCTTTTTTCTATTTCTCTCTGCGGAATTTTTAATGCCCAGCAATCATAACTTGGAGGCTAGAACACGTGCAGGGCCTCTGCCTGCATCAAATCATGATTAATAGTGATTAGATTTAATTTTTTAAAGAAACATTTTGGATTAAATCTGCTACTTTATAAAGTTGTAGTAATAGTGATCCTGGTTGGCAAGGGCCTATTCATCATTTTTATTTTCTATTTTCATTTTTTATTTTTTTAGTGTATAAAAGATAAAATTAACAAAATAATAAAAACCTAGTTTTATGATTTTTATATATTATGACAACTTCAATTTTATTTAATAAAAAAATACATATGTCAATAATTCTTTTTTTATAAATGGAAGGTTCCATAATATTTTAAACAACACGATAATGTAGCTATTCTATTTCTATTTGAATAAAATTCATTAAATTGATGATAATATTTGCTGTAAGAATGATTCCAACATGAGATCCACATTCCAAGTCTTCTACGAAACGTACCAAAATCAAAATACTAGACCCAATTGACATATTCAGATAATAGATTATTCTTTGACAATTTAAAAATAAAAATTCAAACTTAAAAAATAATATTAATAGCAAAACAATCCTTCCATTATTTAAAGTTTAATTTTTCTAAAAAAGTGTATGAATTCAAAAGAAATTATTTATTATATATAGGGATTGAGCATATTAAATATTCACAGTTTAAATTTGATCTAGATAAAGATCAACATTGACTATTAACTAATTAAATCCCAATGGAGAACATCAAATAATAAGAATACAAAACAAACATTTCATTCTATTCACCTCTCAGAATTTGAGGTATAGTAAATTTTGAATTACCTATCTTTGAGGTGAATTTGGGATATATAGAGTAGAGTCCGGATAATCGGTATAGGATAAGGATTCGGAGTCCTAAATTATTTATTAATTAGAGTTGATTTAAGAGTATAATATTTATTTATCAAGTATATATTATTATTATATATTAACAATAGTCTCCTTTCAGTTATTTGATCATTTATGTCTAAATGTGATATTTGTAGGGTATCTTTCGATTTTTCATTTACCACTATTGTTATTATTATTTATTTATTATTTTTTTAATCATGACGCTGTCTTTTCTTTTTGTCGGTCGCTAATTCTGAGGTGTCAGTCTGGTTTGGGAGAGCACTCAAGGAGTCGCCTCATTTAATCAGGTGACTCTTCACATGCCTAGCCTGGCATATGTAAGGGTCATTTCCTTGTTTATTTGCTACACTGCAAATTCTTGACTCTTAAAGCTTCTCTCTCTAGGACACTTCTCTCTCTAATAAGTTTTCTTTCCTTTGTTCCTTGATTTGGTTGAAGTCAATGGGTTCCTCCAGCAATGAGAATATCCAAATACGGCATGAGCAAACTGGCGACGAGCATGTTGAGGAGATAGACTCAGGAGTGGGGAAGGTGAGAGGGAGAAAAGAGAATGTTCGGATTACCGATGTACCTTCTAATATTGATGAGGCCGAGCTGTTGGACATATATTACACCTATAACATTTCGCCTGAATATAGGTTGGTCCGACCTTTTGAAGATATGAGGCGAACTCTCCTTTAGATGATGATTCTATAAGATGTACGAATAAAATTTCTTATCCGGGGTCTGACTCCCTTTTTCCAAGCCCCTAAAATCATTTTTTAATGGTTATTAGATTACTATGAGCCAGTTACACCCTAATGGCTTGAGGTTCCTCTGTAATATAATTGCGCTGGCTCAGAAAGACGGGAGTAATCTAACTGCTAGCGTGGTTCGGGATCTATATCATTTCTCTGTTTGCCCCAACGAGGATCACTACTATCTCTAAGTGGAGATCAACTACAACATTTTTTCAAAGAAGTCTAAAATTTTATCCCTAAAAAAAAGAAAATCTAAGTACTTTAACGTGAAGTTCCTTAGAGGGTTCGGTATTCCGAACAACTAGCCCACAGATCCCATCGCTTCCTTTTGGAGCCGCTCACTGCTTATGTCCAAGGTGTTGTTGACTTGATAAAGGTAAAAGGGCTTGGCTGTGTGGACATTATATATGCAATTCTTTTCCATTGCGTTGACAGCTATTTCATCATTCAAGTTCTCCACCTGTATCGCCATCCTTTGAAATTTGCACACATATTGTCTTATGGTTTCTCCTTCTTCTCTCTTCAAATCTACTAGATTGGAGGAAATTTTCCTAGACGGGACGTATGTTATGAAACAAGCTCAGAATGTTGTGGCTAACCACGAGAAAGAGTGAATAGATCCCATTTTCAGTGTTTGATACCACTCTTTGCTGCCCTTTGAAAGTAGCTGGAAAAACTTTACACATCATATCCTCCGAATTGGTCTACAAATACATCATTGTTTGGAACGTCGCCAAGTGGCTTCTTGGAACTATACATCCATCATAAGATTGAAAAGTAGGGAGTTTGAATTTTGAAGGAAAAGTTGCAGCTAAGATAATGGGTGACAATGATATCCTATCAGAGACTATAGTCTGCAGTCTCCCTTGCCTCCCTACATTTTCAAACTAGCTCTTTGACAACATTCCCCGGATTCGTCTCATCCAATGTTGGTTGGATATGAATGAACTCTTGATTATGAGCATTTATCCCCTTGAGATCTGCTTTCGATTCTGCCTCTTGGTATTAGTCAGATATTAAATGGCTTTAGTGCTTACGGGAAGATGGATGGGTTTTACCTTCCTAGTGGAGAGCGTTCGCGAGGTTGGAGGGTAGGGTGAGTTCGTCGTTAGATGGAGAGTTCTCCAGGAGGCCTTTCAATACTGTGATAAATTGAGAGTAAGCTTGGGCAAAGGCAACTACAACTTGTGTATCGGTAGTAGATGGGAGAGTAAAGGTGAGCTATTGGCTTTCCTCACTATGGTTGTTGCCTTGGCCTTCTGTGTTAGGGTTTTCAATGGGGTTAGCTACCATCAGGATGAAGAAAGTATTATTGGGATTATCTAGGGTTGAAAAGATTGAAGGTGTGTTCCACGCTCAATGCGCCAATTGTTGATCTCTCAGAATTTGAGGTGTAATAAATTGTGAATTACCCGTCTTTGGGATGAATTTGAAATATATATGGTGGAGTCCGAATAATCGGTATAAGGTAAGGATTTGGAGTCTTAAATTATTTATTAATTAGAGTTGATTTAAGAGTCTAATATTTATTTATCAAGTATATTTTATTATTATATGTTAACCTGTTTAATCTTGACACAATGTCATATCCTAGCTATAAAAAAAAAAAAAAAAGAAAAAGGGTTATCTAATCAGGTTTGGTTTCATTTAATCTTTTTTCACTAACGTGTGAAGTGAGTGATTTGGAATTCAAATTTTCTCAATCAAAAGAGTTTTAACCAATTAAGTGAATTAAGAGAAGGTTGTTCATGTTATGTAATTTATCATATTATTTCAACCTATTGGGTCTATCAACGAATAAAAAAATAGTGTTAACTGAGATTTTAATAAAAATTAAAAATATTAGTTAGTGACTGATAATTTTTAATGCGTTCAAGATGTTAAATATATTATATGATTACCAAACATTTAAAAATATAAATTAATATTAGTTTTTATTATAAAACTTCATGAATTCAAACTCTTATAACCTCCATCCTTACAACATTTTTTTATGTATTTAAAAACTTAAAAATATATATTTATATATACTTATATAAATAAATAATTAAATAGTATTTAAGCAAATTTAACAACAATACGGATAATAAAAATTTATTATTTTACCGTGAAAAAAGAAATGCAGTTAATCATGGACAAGTCATTGTGTTTTGCTTGCATTATTGCAATTGCAAAAAACTTACCATTCCCAAAAAGCCTTTTGTTTTGTCCACACACTAAAGCAAATGGTTGTGGCAAGTAAGGTGTTGTGAAAACAGGAAACACCCAAAAGCTGAAACATACATGATCATCATGATCAAACCTTCCATGAATGGTATTTCAACAGGCCTCTTCCATCTCCAACTGTTCTTTACTTAACCTTTTCTATGAAAAAACTCGTAAATAAATTGCTTCTATTTCAATAATTACTTGTAACGTACAGTAAGTAATGCTATGTGTAATCAACAAAAACTGCAATGAATTGTGAATTTGTAAACTATCACATATCAATAAAAAATATTTTATATTTATGTAGTTTATAAATTAAGCATTTTTTAGAGATCAACAATATTTAGGTTTGACCAAAAGTCCAATTTAGTGAGCTTTTTAAAGATCAGTTACCGTTGAATTTGAAAAAAACAATAATCGTTCAGTTTTTAATTTCAGTTTATTCTTTATAAATAGCTAAACAACTTAATTTTTTACGCCCAAAATATGTAATCCGTTTCGAAACGATTGACTAAATCTAAATATATTTGGTTCGATTTGCTATGGACATTGATTTTTATAGTATTTTGGTTGTCATGAAAATTTATTTAGTCAGACCGAATTAAACTAATTCAATTCAGTTCGGTTGCACTAAATGCTCAAATGTAGTATTTAGTACATGTAAAATTAAAAATTAATAGTCTAATAGGTTTTTCTTATTAAAGTTTGAATATTACTAGTAATTTATGTATTTGAATATAAAACTAGCTGATTCTTGAAACTAGTCATTTTGATTCACAAAATTGTCGATTCCAGTTTAGTTACCGAATTGTGTATTGCAATCTTCTTATATAAGAAATCAGGACTAGCTGAATTTTGGCCGATTCGAGCCAATTTTTTTGTTTATTTTTATAGGAACCAGTCAATTTGGTTATTTTAAATTGATTTGAGTCGCTTTTGATCGTAATTCAGTCCTGATCACCACTTTTTGACCGAGTGCATAGATGATATTTTACACTTCATAAAAATATTTTTTAATTTTTAAAATAAACATTTATAAATAATCAAATAATTAGCTTTGCATTTAAAAAAAAAATACGTCTTAAAATCTCATATATCGTTACTTATTATGAGAAATTTTAAATATTCTTTCGTGTGGAAAGCAAATTTTAACAATAACGAATTTACCAAATAAAAAAAATTAATGATGAAAAGAGAGTGTATAATTCAGTTATTGGGTGGATAGGGTTGAAGTGGGACCCATTTGGAGAGAATTTCCGTAGGCAGATTGGTTTGTTTTTGTTTGGTCTGTCTCGTAAGGTGACTGTCCTTATGACTTCTGAGGTGGTGCCTGCCAAAGGGCCACTCATCAGGTCATATTCTCCCAATTTAATGCTGCTGACATGAGACATTTCCTTTCCTTTCCTTTCCTTTCCTTTCTTATTAATTATTTAAGGTTAATTATTTTTACAATATAAATAAGTGGAGGAGACAGCGATGAACCAGAGACTGATTCTCTAAGGTGACTGTAAAAAGATTCAACTTTTTGGTCTCTTACCATAGTAGTATCCAATAGAAAGAAGCAACAATGGGTGTTATCTCAAAATGCTCAAATTTGAAAAGAAAGAGCAAAGATCAACAATGGAAGCTCAAATTTTACTTGCATAATTGCTCAATTAAGTAAACAGAATTAGGGAAAAATTAGAAAGGTGGAATTCTGAAGAAAGAATTGAAATGGGTCATTATTTGATATTTAAACACCCATCTCTTGTTGGAGACAACTTGGTTTCGATGGAGTGAAGGTCGTTTTCATGGTAGCGGTGGCAAACTTACACATATTTGAGATTCTCTGCTTTTGTTTCCAGGTTTCATGGATTCAATCCCTTATTTTTAATTGTTTTTATTTTGATGTTGTTATGTAGAAAGAAAGGTTGTAAAAAAGCTAAAAGGGCTATTCATTTTAAAAGATCCCGCCCACCTGTTTCTTAGAATTTTTTTTTCTTTTCATGATAAAAGTAGCTAAAAATAGGCGAAGGGACTATAATTTCTAGGACAGCTTAGATATTTAACCCAATTACAGGACTACTTTGATAATTTCGTGACGAAATAATTAATTTTTTATAAAATATATTAGATAGAAAAATCTTTTTTAGCTATAAGAGTATAGATTGTTTAAATATGATCTATTAATAGATGTGTGCTCATTTTATTATATATACACACTAATATTATATTTTTGAAAACTCTTTCTTGATCATCAAGTAAGTAATTCAAGTAGCGGTCCTATGTTCAAAATATGTGCCCCAATTAGTTGGAATGTTACCGAGGTAAAAAGTGACTGATTTATAAGGTATAAAAACTTACTACTCTTATTTTTTAAAACTTTATCAATGGAATAACATATTCTAGATACCGTAGAAATTTGCATATAGTCATATCGTAGAAGTTGTTGAAAACTGTTGTAATAATAAAAGATTTTGACTGAAAATTTTCATTAAATTTTGGTGCATATTATTGAAATTGCTCGGTACTTAATATAAATGAGGGGAAATTAAATTTGAAAAATTTTGGATTCTCAAAGCAATTACGACATTCCTTAAATATTTTTTTTATTTTAGACATTAATTGCTGAATAAATGTGCTATTGGAACTCTCCCTATCATAATTAATAATTAATAGAGCAATTAATACAAATTAAGAGTATATTAGGTAAAAAAATATTTGGTGTAACTACCATTTTAATTACTGTGTCTTCTGTTTTATTTAAATAAAATGAGCAAAGAGAGTAATATATTTCCTTGTTTGTGAAAAAAATGAAAATTGTATCCTACAATCTCTATGGATCTAACTAATGATTGCGTTTGGAGTGGTTAGTATACAGCATTTACTACTGCACTAGCAGTGACTATTAGGCCATGAGAAGCATATACATGAACCTGAAAATACTCAACAAGAATTTATGTCTCGTAGATACAGCCATACAGGCTCTTCATTATTTTTTGTATTGGCCCCAACAACATATCTCCAATCTGGCGGCCAAAAGCATTCCGTGCAAGATAAGCAAAATATTTTAAAATTTTATTTAGTTTATCCTGTAAATATAAAATTTATGAACACAAATTACAAAAGATAAATTTATTTAAATCCAACGAAGCCAAAACCTTTAAATCTCAAAAGCTTAATCTTAGCCATTTAACTAAAATTTCACAATCATTAATCTTAGATTATATGTTAATTTCACAATCATTATTATTTTATGTTAATTATTTGAACTGAAAAATAGTGCAGTATAGTAGGATGGGTTTAGGCCTAATGGAGAGACAGAGCAGTGTCATGATTGCGCCGGACATAGCCCTTCCTTCTACTATCTCATCTCTATACTATACATAGACCGTATCATTGACTACTAACAACCCTCTCAATGTGGTTTGGGCATTTCATTTCACTTCACCAACTCTGCTTAATCCATTCTCTTTTATTTATTTTTAATTAGTTTTGATTTTTTCTTCGAATGCAAGAAATAGAAATTGGACCCATAAGCTGAAATACAGTACTAGGTAGGTCTAAAGAAACAATACCTGCTGGTGATGAAATTGTTGAGCTAATATTGATTTTTTGCTTAGCATAAAACAAAAGATTCACATTTGAATCTCTCCATCTACGAAATTTTTCATTGATTGATGAGATATATTTAAAGATGAGAGATATAAACCAATAGGAATTAGTCTAAGGAAAAAAGACTCAAATCATTTCAATAAACGGTGGAGTGCTTAATTTTTATGAATGAAAAAAATCACTTTCGAGAGCATTTTCTTTTTAAAGACCGAAAGAGATATATTTTGTATCTGGCAGCATATTCCTAACTCATTGAAGTTGTAATAAATAGAGGTCACCTGCGTATTAGATATGAAGACGGGTGCAGGGTTAGGAAAAAATGGTTTTCATTATCAGAATAGCACCCGAAAAAGAAACCTTAAAATATTCAAAGGTTCTTGCGTTGAACAACATAATATTAATTACATTATCCTTCCTTTTCCATAATAGGGTTAAAGAATTCTGTAATTCTTTGATACCCACATAGATAAATTCTTTTTCTGAATACTCAATAAGGTTAGAGAATATTTAGCAAAGCATTATATAAATTAAGAAGAACAATTCTCAATATATATAAAAATAATAATTAGCTATTTACACCGAAATCCAACTTACAACTGACCTTAGGTTAAAACATGCACCACCAGTTGACTGGGTCAAAGAAGGGAATAAGGTATATTTATTTGCCTAACTTAGCTTAATTAATACTGCTAAATAGCAAATGAATAGCACCTAATCTTTTCTTCTAGAAACAAATACTAAGCTTTGGAACCTCATAATACAGTATCTTTAGTGTCACTTTCCATGAAAAGCAACTCTCCATGTCACGACTCATGAAGCATTTAGCTATACCAAATTAAGCCAACCCTATGCCATAGGAGTTGGCAGCAAGTTATGTTCATCCACGCGTATAATTTAGATTAGACATACTAACAAGACAATTCATTTCTGACATTAATTATTTTATTACAACTTTATCTTTATATTCAATTTTATTTCAATTAATTGAAGGATAATTTAGTCAATTATCTTATCTTTTTTTATAAAATGATAAAATTATTTTCTTAATTTTTGTAAAGAGCTAAAATTATTAAATTTAATGGAACGGAGGAGGGAGTAAAGTTGTATTTTCTATTTTTAATTTTATTTATACATTGAGTGAAATTGAAACTAAAATCCAAAGTTTTAAAGGTGAAATCAAATCCAATCCATCAATTTGATTCAATTTTCATTTGAATTTTAGAAAAAAATTTTATTTTTCTTAGATAAATACATATGAACGAAACATATTAATATAGAAATATAAATATAAGAATATACATTAAGTACCAAAATAAAAAATTAACTTCATCCTTTTTTACTAATCTTCCACGAGGGGTGGTTTATGGTTTGGATTCCAAAGCCAATGTTTTCAGTTCTAAATAATATGAAATCATAGTCAAATTGAAAATCTATGATTTCGGTTTCAATTTAAAATCAGTCAGTTATAGTTTCGGTTTCTTAATAGTTTTAAAATCAACGATTCTCTAATTAGTTTTTTGGACAATTCGCATAATTTTAAAATTAAAAAATTAGAAAATATTTTTTTGTTCAAAATTTAAAATTTAAATATTTATGAAATAGTTTTAGAAATAACTTTAAGAAAAAAAATTAAAAAAATGCTTAAACTTAATTTTTTTTTTCAAAAATTAGATTGTCTACGCATCCTGTTAATCTTAGGGCTTAGAGGAATCAAAGGTCATAGAGTTCAACTTATTTTGTTCCAATTTCAAATTGCCTACATCTTTTACCTCACTTAGTCTTTGTAAGCATTGGGGGATGTTCGAATTAAGGACTTATAAAAAATAATGGGACATTTATAGTAAATAAAAAAATCTAACTTTCACAACACCTTTAAACATTTTTAAAACTAGCCGTTATATAGTCATTTATAATTGTTAAGAGGGTTAATATATAGATTTTGATAAAAAATTTGAAAAAAAAATATTGAAACTAACTGAGACCATCGGTTGTCAAAACCTTTAATTTCTACCGGTTCTCAAAACTATTGGTTTATGGTTCTAAAACTTAAAACTAGAACTAAATTCGAATCCTCCAGTTACACTTGCTATTTTAGCCTGTTCCGGTTTCGATTTCAACCATTTTGAACCAACAGTTCTGATTCCAAAAACCGGTTTTTAGCCGCCCCTTCCCTCATGCTGTTAGAGCATAAAAATCAGTAACTTAAAGGAAAGCACAGTTTATTTGGTCGCTATTTTCAACACAAATCGACTTTCATATCTTAAAACATTCCCAACCCTTTTTTTCTTTTTTCTGAAAGATAACATGCCCAATTTTTTAGATACACTATATATAGTATTATATTTAAAATATAAAATTTAAACTTTAAGACGTTAGAAGTATGAAAGAACATAATACTTCTACAAATGAAATCTCATCAAAGGAGTATGAAAACTTACAAAAAAATAATAATAATAAAATAAAAACAAATCTATGTTATGAAAAGGACAAAATTTAGCTAGAACAACACGAAGAGAGGAACGAGAGATGCATTTTTTTTCTATCTTTATTGATCAAAATTTGAAAATGAAATGCAAATAAATGCCCATATCGAATAAGTAGAATCATACAGGTGACAAAAAGAATTGGAAAACTTTTTTACTTGGGTCCATCTAAGAAAGCCCATATATTGGAAGTTATGGGCTTTTCACAAAAAAGATCATAGGAAGACTTTCGTGGTCAGTCTTTGATACTTGTGCCGATTCACTTTCTAAATTTACTTGCGCTGTGTCTCTGAGTGTTCATGTCTTGGATAATCCTCCATTAATCATGAGTCAAATGTCAACTATTGGTTTCAATACCACTTATTTTTACTTTATTACCAAATAAATCTGCAATTAAATGATTAAAGAATTTGAGTTAACTGGTAAAAAATAAATTACTCAGTGTGATTTTTTATTTTTATTTTTATTAAATGATCTTGTCTTTTTTATATATTTTTGTTAATTTTTCAAAAATATATTTTAATTAAAAAATAAGTTCACAAATTATTATTAATATATTAAAATTATTGAAATTTATAAATGAATTTCACATATTAACCCATTAATATTTATATAGACTAAACTGTCCTCACACATTAAATATTATTGACTAAACTGCTCTTATTTATTTTTTTTAAAAAGTATGAAATTGCTATTGTATATGACTGTGATTATATATTGAATCTAAATGAATTTTAATTTTGAATATATTTTAATCTATGTAATTTTATTGAATAAATTGCCCCATTTATTTTTTTAGTATTTTTTTAAAAAAGTATGAAGTTGTTATTGTATATGACTATAATTATATATCGAATTCAAATGAATTTTTAATTTTGAATATATTTTAATCCATATATAAAAATAAAATTTAAACATTTATAAGGATTTAAAATTTGAAATTTTAAAATATAATTAATTAATTATGGTGGAATATGAGTATTTTTTTATTAATATTTTATTAATTATTATGTCAATGTTATTTTAGAAAATAAAAATAAATGAATTTTCATTTAAGAACTGTTTCAAACATAATTTGTGAAATTCAATTAAATTTTTTATTTTAAATTGGAGCATACTAAACATGATAAATTAATTTGCAAATAAATTTTACTTGAAATTCATTTACAAATAAATTTTACAATCATGATTCATTTGTTTCAAACGGTACCTTAGTAGAATTTGAGTTAGGTATATCCAATTTCATAGAATACAATTCCTAGAATTTAAATATGTATTTTTTATAACTCCAAACACAATATTTTGGATTTTCAAATAAATTTTATAAAATTTTATGGAATTCATTTGTTCCAAACGAGCTCTAAACTTATTTACCAGAAAAAAATTAGATTTGATCTTTTGGGTTAATTTAACCCTTGGACATATATAAAATGATTAAAAAGATTTGATTTCACTTTTTATATCAATTTAATACTTGAACTTGTTTTTATTTTGCGAATTAGTAATTGATTTAATTTAACATGATTGACATTTTATCTTTTTTGTCCTACATCTAAAAATACATTAGTAAATCTACAGGTTGTGGAAATACATCTGTAGGGAGGGGCAAGAAGCCTTAACTGTGATGAAGTCTAGAGTCAAATTAGGCGGTCCCTAGTAATAATATAATAAATTTATAAATATGTATTATTGATTAAGGTAAAAAAAGATACAACATATTTAATATATCATTTTTCTATATTTTGTAATTAATTATTTTTTAATAAATTAGTTCACTTGATCCCAGTTATAGTTTTAATAAATGTCTATATAATTATTTTCACATTGCAAATATAGCGAAGAATAGTGAAGAATTAGAGCTTAAAGTGACTCAAAATATCTAATATAATTTTTTTAATCATTTTAAATAAGTTTAGGGTTAAATTGACCTAAAATATTAAGTTTAATTTTTTTTAATTATTCTAAATAAGTTCAAGGGTTAAATTAACTCGAAAAGTCAAATATGACCTTTTTAACTTTGTTAAATAAATTCAAAAACCAAATTATTCTTTATTCCTTTTAGGGCAGACTCTTTCTAAATGTTGGCAAAATCGATAGAGTCAATTTTTCTTTCTTTAGTCTACAACATTCCATATTTGATATTAGTATGTATAATAATTATAATAAGGCATGATGATTAAATCTACCATTAATAATGCATATTTTATGATATTAGTTAAAAATTGCATAATACTCTTTGATATTATTTATGATAGACGACTACTTGGCTTGAAGTAGGATGATATGTTGTGATATAGAGCGTGTTGGACAATAATTTTTTAAGTAATTTTTAGCATTTTAACCGATTAAAACATTAAACGTTACGTTTTATAATACTTGGTAACATAGCGTTTGAACTAACTTTAAAGGTTAAAACAGTAAAATTTGGAACGCAAGCAAAACTTTTACTAACAAAGAAAATCAGTAATTACAATTGAAAAAAAAAAAAGAAACAGATATAGTGGAGGAAATCATTTGATACTATGACAGAGATACGTAAGTATTGCCACAGTAGTTGATGGAGGATAAGCAGAAGAGGGATTTAGGGTTTTGCTTGGAGATGGTGGTCTGAAACCTGGGACAATGCATAGCGATTCAGAGTAAAAATCCTATTTGAAAAAATTGACAGGTTGAAAGCAATGATGAGTTTTGATGCAAAATGGTGCATTTGAATAATTTTCATAGGCTTGGATTAATCAAACTTGGTTTGGTGAAACCCATTTTAATAGTATTTTATTATAAAATTTTTAATTTCAGGTGCCAGGGAGATGAAATTCAAATTGGAGTATTTTACAATAGGTCGCAAAGCTCAAAATTTTTTATAGGTTAAGCAACAAAGCAATCTGTATGCAAATTTGTACAGTTGGAGTCCTAGAATCCAACTTGAACATTGTATTGGATTATGTATTATATATTATTATAGTGTCTAAATGCTTCTTGACGACTAAGATCATTCGTCGTATGATTATTTAATATTTGGATATACGTTTAAGTATATTATAAGAGATCTGTGATACTGGGTATATATTATTATTACTATAAATCTTAAAAGTTTTATAATCATTCACTCCAACTCCTTCCTTCACGCACCAGATCGCAGCCCCTCCGCGCGATTCTAACACTGTAGTTGCCGATCATAGTCGCCTTAGCCTCCTCACGGCGTCAACTCCAATTACTGCTTGCGCCACCACCTGAAGCCGCGTCTCCTCTGTGTTTGGTTGATCTCTAACACGAAAGTACTTTTAGTAAAAATGATATTGTATTCATTACTGTTGTTTACATGAATAAAGAAATTGCTTTTATATACAAGAGATGAGCTGGAAATCAGTTATAAGATTCCCGCTAAGCAAAATCTAATCTAACTAAATTGTAACAGTTTAGAACCAAGGATAAATTAATCTTTTTCTGCTGTTTGCATTTCTTTTCTTTTAATTTCTTTTGGTGACGCAGCTGTTGCTGCTATATGGCAATTTGTGGAGAGTAGATATCAACTAGTTGATTTGTGGAGGAGACTGGGAGCAAGTGAATTAAACCTGAAGCTACCTTTTCACGCACTATATATATGGCAATCAAGCTCAATATGCTTGGTGCGTTAATGAAAGGTAGGATTTGCTATAATGTGTAAAGCCGATTGGTTAGCACAATAAACACTAGCAGGATTAGGATGAGGAAAAGAAAGATCTTTGAGCAGAAACATAATCCATTGAATTTCACAAGTTGTAGCTGCAAGTGCTCTATATTCCGCCTCAGAAGAAGACTTAGAGACTGAGCTTTGTTTTTTAGATTTCCAACTGATTAGTGATGAGCCAAGATAAACACTGAATCCAGTGATGGATTTGCGAGAATCCACACAACCGGCCCAATCAGAATCACTGAAGACCTTAAGCTGGAGAGTAGATAATGATGGGAAAAATAATCCTTTGCCAGGAATAAGTTTGATATAGCGAAGGATTCTATTTAAAGCTTGTTGATGAAACACAGTTGGATGACTTAAGAATTGGCTGAGTTGATTAACAGCAAAAGACAAGTCAGGCCTTGTAGTAGTGAGGTATAATAATCAGCCAATTTAAGATGAGAATCCATTGGTGTGTTTGCTGGTTTAGAAGCTAGATAACCAGTATCAGCTAATATTTACAAAGCATATTTGCGTCGACAAATTGAAACACCAGACTTAGAACGCACAATTTCAAGGCCCAAGAAGAACTTTAAGTCACCTAAATCCTTAATCTTGGAAGTGATATCAAGAAAGGATTTGATTCAATTTATCTCATGAAGATCGTTACCTGCTAGTATGGACATATTATTTTTTAATAAATATATATCACAATGAGGCGTTTGAAATTTTTCTATTTTATTTTGTAATTTTACTGTTTAAATATCTGATTCTATTTTTATTGTAATTTAAAATATTTTATTTAGAAGAAAGATAAAAAAGTATATTTTTATATCAAATTTTTAAATAAAATATACATAATTAAGTCTTTCAAAATTTTTAAATTTTTAGTTTTAATTTTTTTTATAAATAAAATGAACATACGTGACTGTAGGATCACAAATATATGTAATATTTTATTATTATATCTGTATATCTATATATAGTGAAACATATTTATTAGGTGACATTATATTTACAATGAATTTCAGATAAATGATGATATAAATTCAACTGAAATGTATATATATACACACGGCTATTTTTTTAATTAATCATTATATTCACATTAGTCTTATATGAAATTTTATTTTAACATTATAAAAATTGAAATAATATAAAATAAAATTATAATCAATATGTAATATTCAAAAATAAAAATAGGCATAAATAATAAGTAAAAAAAGGACATAAAAAATTGAATGAACATGAATAATGAGAATAATAAATATGCAACGCATGTCATAAAAAGATTAGTCATACAAAAAAATTACGCTGCAATTAGCAGTATGCAACAATCTTGCAATGAAACGGGCCATGCAGTGACAAAAAACAAGCATTGTTGCTTACAAGTAAAAGATTTTTGTAAGCTCAAAATTGGAAAGTAAACAATAAGTAAAAACAATTCAAATATATATACACATTAAGTACAAGTAATTGCTGGATTTTGTTTGCCGTCACAGGTTACTTTGGCATTAGAACATAAAGTGGATTCAGTTGAAGGTTTATCGCCTATGTAGGTCAAATCTATATCAATATCAGATAGTTCTACTCCTTCACAGGAACATGTTGAACTACATTGTAAATCGACTGCTATAGCAGAAACTGATGTGCCCTTAATGTTTCTAAAATGAGCATCACTAACCTTCACATTAGAATTAGATGGTTGTGCCTGCATAATATTAAATAAGACTTTAAATATATGTTATCATAAGAATAAATCTTTTTATTGATAAGATTTCCTAAATTAATTACCTCCTTTTCTTTGATACCATATTTCTGATCTATGATAATCGGGTTCTTTACATGGTTCATGATAATATCTTGGTAAATGATGCCATAAGCATTGCTGGGATCTGATTTGGAATATGTTTTGATTCTGGCACCATTTGTAGTGTTTGTAAATGTGCAGTTCATCACAACAATCTCGCTCACATCCTCCTCTTTAGGATATTTTCCAAGGCTTCCAACACTAGGCCAAAAAGACAAAAAAAGAAATTGAAAATTTCATAATATTATTCTTAAAAATGGAAAGTACCCAAGACTAGAAAATGTTTAAAGAAAAAGTTAATTACCTGATGCCATGTCCTGGGCCACAAGTAACTTGGGAAACCATAAGATTTGTGGTTCCATCTCCGATTGAGACACAATCGTCACCGGTTCCTATCATACTGTTAGTGACACTGATAAAACTAGAACTGCTAAAATGAATGCCATCAGTGTTGGGACTCTCGTCTGGAGCAATTATGTTGAGATGGTGAAAGGAAACATTGTGACATTTTATAACATGAAAGTGGAAGAACTTGCTATTGAGGGAGGTGATCTCAGAAACTTCTGAATTGTTCACTTTATGGAACTTAAGCGACTAAAACAATATCCCAAAAAATCAAAAAATCATTTCAATACTATATATAATTAAAAACAAGAATATAATTGATTAATTAGATGCTTACAGCAGGAAGTTTTTGGCAATCCTTATTTGTTTTGCAGTCATTGTATTCCCAAACGCTAGGTCCTTGGCCGTCAAAAGTTCCTTTACCAGTCAAAGTTAAATCGTCAATGTATTCCAAGGAGATCCATTCTGCCGAAGTATATTCACTGAGATCAGTGGTAGCCTTTACACACCCTTGCACCTAAAAAATCACAGGCCCTGCACATGGCCCTTCAAATACAGTAGGGCCTGTAAAAAATGTTCCAATTGGAATAACAACTTTTGCAGGAGCAGTGGATTCGCAAGCTGCCTTCCATGTTTGCATAAATGGCTACATCACGTTTCTACCGTTAGTGCTTAATATAAGATGTAGCTATATTGAAAACTTTATCAAAGTTTAAAGTTTGATATGCCTTACCATTGCATTGTTCGTTTTATCGTCTGCCTTAGCACCATATTTTGTGACATCAAAAATTATAACCGTAGCACCACTTGTTCCTCCAAGGGCACGACGATTACGAAGGCCCACAGCGGTGTGGTTGAGTGCACCATTGGCCAGACAAGAAAACAAAGCCAAGACTAGCAAAGTTATAACCTTAACCTTGAATGTTCTTGTGCTGGCTATGGTGACTTAAGTATCCAGACAATTACTTTTATTTGTTTTTACTTTGATAATGTTTACAAAATCTCATGAATTTATACTTTCTTTGAATCTATCTATAGGAATTTAACAGAAAATAGACTTGGTCCTCCTCTTTTTTCCTCGATGCATTGTTTAAATTTAGTATTATAATTTAATCGATCATACATGGAAAACCGATGTCATTTGTCCTACTTGGCCAACATCCACCTCCTTATTAATCTAGAAGAAATGAAAGGCTGAACCACTCCTCATACAAGGCCAAAATTATACATGGGTTCTATATTTATGAGTCTAAGTCAAGAGCATATTTTGGCTAAGGAATATTTAATATATTACATTTCACCTTCCTACGTCGATATACATATAACATATATGTACGCATGCAACCAAGCTAATAAAAATAATGAAGTGGTGTTACTAGAGCTGATTTGCTGACATGATTTGTTATGATAATTATTTTGCAAATTATCAAGCTGATTAATATGATGGTTATGAGGCCTCGACTTTCAACTTTTACAGTAGTCGTCAAATAAAGCAAATGCTTGTATCCCAATTTCTTTTATGTTGCTTGAAAAAATCATGTTCACCAAATTTCTATAGCTCTCTTACATAAGGCCATAGAGGCATAACCCATCTTATAGAATTAGAGCTTGTGGTTTTTTTTTTGCCTGATGCACTTTCAGGATGCTGAAAGTTAGAATTCGTATCTATCTTGAAAGGATGAGCATATCCTTGTGTGTGGTTGAGTTAGTATTGCTCAAAATTAACTATTCACTTTTAAATTCTGAGCTTTGATTAGAAAGCAAAATATGGATCCATAAGGACAATAAAATTTTAAGTAGAATATTTGGCAGTTGGCACTTGATATAAACTCCAAGATTTTCTCCAAGACACAGTGTCTCCAGGTTGAAATAGAGTACTTTGATATTTTTAAATTAATTAACAAAGAGGGGGGTGACATGAAAATAAAAGAATTCACAGTATAAATTTTAAATTAGAGTTACAATAGGATTAAACATTATGGAAATGAATAATATTATTTCTTTAAATTATTTCTTCTAAAAACAAAGAAAAATAAATCGTCAACTAGACTCTAACCACCGTGGGATAGTAATTTGTAAAACATTGTTATATGCTAAAGTTATTTTTAAGAATTCTTCATGTGAACAAATGCTTAATCATATTGTTTCAACATAATAAAATCTATGAAGTATGAATAACTAGAGAATATCAATTTGATGAATAAAAGGATTAAAGACTTTTCTCATGCTTGAGTTTTCACTAATTTAGTAAATATTACTTGAAGTAGAATGTTATCATTTCATTTCATCTGACTCCATTTAATTATCTTAATACGACAATAATCATATTGCCATAACATGTCTTTTCCCTTAAACAATTCATTTATTTATCCTATATTTAAAAGTGGGAATGATGAGAGAATAATGAGATTACATATGATAACTGTTAAATTCTCAAAATTTTGGGAGAGATTGATTGTAGTTAACCCAATTTTAGGGTAAAATTTAAGTATATATATTGGAGTTCGAACAGTCCATATTGGATTAGGATTCTGAGTCCTAATTTATTTCCTATTTAAGGTTATTTTAGGAAGTTTTAATAATAATTTATTAATATATATTAACAATAGTCTCCCCATAGTCATTTGGTCATTTATGTCCAAATGTATGTCTTATTTATTTTTATTATTACTTATATTTATTTATTTATTATTATTTTTTTACTAGGGGTAATTATTGTTTTTGTGGAGCTTGAGGCTTCGGTCTCTACGAGGGGCTGCCTCATTAAATGGTGTGGCTCTTCGTTTGCCTCGCCTAGGCTATATAAAGGCCATTTTCATTTCATTTCTTAGTTTTACTACTTCTTAGCTTCAGAGCATCACTCTCTAGAATTCTCCTTCTTTCTTTCTCTCTATACAACTCATTAACTTCAGTAAGTTTTTTCTTCTTTTTATTTATATTTATCGATTTCTTTGATTAAGATCATGAGTTCGTCTAGTAGTGAGGACGTTTGAATAGTGTCTGACCTTTCAAGGGGTGAGCCCTCTGAACGCCCTATGGGGAACCTTCTAAATGCCCTATAGGCGAACCTTAAGAGGAGGAAACAGATTCTGGTCAAGAGGAGGTTAGGGGGAGGAAAGAAAATATTAGAGTGGCGGATATTCCTTCGAATATAGATGAGGGCGAGCTGCTTGACGTTTACTACTTGTACAACATTCCCTTCGAGTATCAGCTGATTTGCCCTTCGGGAGATATGCGGATTAACTCTCTTATAGATGAGGATTCGATCATGTTGTATGAGGAGGATTTTCGTTCGGGAGTTCGCCTTCCCTTGTCCGGGCCTTTGAAGTCTTTTTTTAACGACTATCAAATAACCATAAGTCAGCTTCACCCAAACGGTCTGAGGTTTTTTATGCTCCATTGCTTTGGCTAAAGAAGATGGGAATGACTTGAGTGCCAGTGCAGTTCGGGAGCTGTATCAGTTGTACCACCGCCCTACTGAGGATCATTGTTTTCTTCAAGCAAAGGCGAACTGCAACATCTTTGCTAAGAAATCAAAGATATCATCTTTGAAGAATTGAAAGTCCAAATTTTTCCTAGTCAAGTTTGATGGTGGGTTCAGTATTTCGAAAAACTGGTCTGCAACTCCTCAGTGTTCTCAACTTCCTCCCTTACTACCTATGAAAGAAATATTACAGAATCCATAAAGGCTAGGGGGCTCGAATCTGTTGATATGAGGAAGGTGATAGTTGATAGCTATCCCTTCGCTAGCCTAGTGGTCCTATTCGACCAAATCCTTTTGACCAAGGTATTCTTGATTCCTTCAATGTTCTTACTTAGGGGTATTAAACTAACTTAGTTTAATTTTCTTTTCTGTTTTGTGTAGGCATGGCTCCTAAGAAGGCGAGACCTTCAAAGATGTCTAAGATCGCCGAAGCTATGAAGCGGTAAGCATCATCTGATGCTTTTAAGGGGGTGCCTCCTCCCTCCGAACCGGTTGCTGAACAAGCTTCAGCCGAGCCAGCCACTGTACCTATAACTAGTCCACCTGCTTCTGCCCCTTCAGCCGAACCACCAAAAAAGAGGGCAAGAGAAGAGTCTACTTCAGCTTCTGCTTGCCCATCTGCCCCTTCTTTTAGTCCTCTTTCAACTTAGCGACCCAATGCTGCATATCTTCGATCCTACTTTATTAATAGGTATGGATCGAACTGTATTGTTAGGGAAGATGGCCCCAGTTGAGAGTTAGCTCAGGCCTGCCTTTTTCCAATGGATAGGCTCTTTTTTAAGCACTATGATGACCAAGCGACCACTGATTTCTTAAATTAGTGCCTCCTTTAAGCTATCAATTCTAACACCCTTTAGTTTGAACGACTGCAAAAGCTTAAGTCTGGCAACACTGAGCTAGAGGCTACTTTAAGCGAGGCCGCCAAATCTATGAAAGAGCAAGTTGAGTAGCATAAGGCCGAGCTAATCTCTCATGACTCTGATATAAAGAAGTTGTGAGAGGAGAACTAGGGCTTGTTGGATAAGAACAAGGGTTTGGAATCTAAGGTGAGGGAGTTGGAGGCGAAGTTGAAGGAGTTAGAGGCCGAACTCGAAGAGGTGAGAGGAGTCCCAAGATGATGATTTGACCCGAGCCTGTCTAAGCTTGCGAAAAAATATATTAACTGAATTTAAGGTGAGGCAGCCGGAGGCGAACTGGGGGTGGGTGAACGAAATCTACCCGGAGGATGCTGATGGCGATGAGGGGGAGTGACAACCTTCTTCAGGAGCTAGCTCACCTACTCCTTCTGAGCGCGGTAGTTAGGACAATTTTTATAGTTTTGGTAGGCATAGTGTAGGGATTTCTTATTCTTGTAAAAATTTTGAACTTAATGAAAATCAAGTATTTATTATTTCTTCAGCTTTTTAAGGGTACTTAGTCTTTTTTGTTTGTTTCATCCTTCAAGCATATTTTTGTTGGGGGCAATCTGGAGTTATGTTTTGCACTTGATTCGTTGATTAAGGAATAAAAATAATTTGGCGAACATCACTTTGACAATTTAAGTGATTTATCCTTTGCATCTTGATATTCTATAAGACTAATTGGTGAGCTTTGTTTTCTAGTTTAGGTTCATATTGTATTAAGTAGGAGAAGTTTCGACCCCTTGGGTTATTGGCGAATTACTTTTTATAGGAGGAGAATATTAAGGCTTTCTATTTCTTTGACGAACTATCCATTTGGACGGAGAATCTATGGGCTGCTTAGGCCTTTTGGCGAACTTTCCTTTAGGATAGAGAACTTATGGGTCGCTTAGGCCTTTTGATGAACTATCCTTTTGGACAGAGAACTTGTGGGCCGCTTAGGCCTTTTGGCGAATTATCCCTTTAGATGGAGAACTTATGGTCCACTTAGGCCTTTTGGTGAGCTTGCAGTTGTATCTGAGATCTTAAAAAAAAGACAAGGAGAAAAAATCTTTAAGTAAGATCCTTCAGGAAAAACTTGATGCATCATGTTCCTTGATAATTTCTTAGGATCGGTGCATCAAGTGAAAAAACCTGAGGTCTTATCATATTTATTATTATGTATAAAAGGCAAAAAGAGTTTGTTACATATTATAAAGTAAATAAGTGCTTAGTATGCTCGCTTGAGATTGTCAGCATTCCAAGTTCGGGGAAGTTCAGCTCCTCCAATTTTCCTCAGCTTGTAGGTACTTAATCCTATCTGTTTCGCCACCTCATAGGGACCTTCCCAACTTTGTCCAAGTTTCCCAATTCCTGTCGAACCTTTAGTTATTTCTGCTTTTCGCCAAACTATATCACCTTCTCCGAATTGTCTAGCTATGGCTTTTTTATTAAAATATCGCCTTATCCTTTGCTTGTATACTTCAGATCGGGCTGTTACATTTTCTCTAAGCTCCTCTACTAGATCCAGACTAATTTTTAAGCTTTCATTGCTCTCTAGTGCATTATATTCTTCAATTCTTCTACTGGGTAGCCTAATTTCTACCGTTATTACCGCCTCTATTCCATATACTAGGGAGAATGGTGTCTGTCCTATTACCTGCCTAGGTGTAGTCCTGTATGCTCATAACACACTGTTTAGTTTGTCCGCCCAGTTAACTTTTTCCCTATATAACCTTTTCTTCAGTCCTTGCAGGATGCTTCGGTTGGTAACTTCAATTAGGTAATTAGTTTGTGGATGAGCTACTGATGTAAAGTGCAGACTGATATGCCACTCTTTACAAAAGGATTTAAAGGCTTCTGAGTCGAACTGTTTTCCATTATCAGTGACTATCTTGTGGGGAACCCCCTATCTAAAGATAACATTGTTCCTGAAGAAACTGATGATCTGAGCTAGTGTAATAGTACTGAGGGCCTCTGCTTCCACCCATTTAGAGAAGTGATTAACTGTAACTACCATAAACTTTCGTTGAGCGGTTGTTATGGGGAAAGGTCCTAGGATATCTATTCCCCACTATGCAAAAGGCCAAGCTGAAGCTATCGACTGCAACTCTGATGAGGGTTGTTTGGGTACTCTGTCGTACTTCTGACACATCTTGTAGTGGCGAACATAATGACGGACATCACTTTTCATCATAGGCTAATAATATCCTATTAGCATGATCTTCCTTATTATAGCATCTGAACCTTCATGAGCTCCTCCCACTCCATTATTTAACTCCCTTATGATGTAATTGCCATTTACTCTGGTTACACACTTAGCCCAAGGATGTGACTTTGATCTACTGTAGAGTTCTCCATTGTCTAGTGTGTAGTTTGCTGCCTGCCGATACAGTTTAATAGCTTCCTATTTGTCTTCTGGCCGAACATCCTTTTGAAGAAAGTCTATAATTGGGCGCATCCAGCTATCATCATTCTGTGTGACTAGGACCTCCTGTCTTTCAAAGCTCAGAGAGTTTAATTGCTCCATAATGATTCCTTCTGCTTCACAATTCAGTTAGACAATACAAATCTCAACCTTATTGATAGCTATATGCTTTCCTATAGATTGAACAACGGGCCCTTATTGAACAAATAATAAGAAAACACTAGAGATGGGGTTTCTCATAAACTCAAAAAACACACAAAAGCTAATCAAATTTGAAGAGTATACTTATCGCGTTTAGATCTCATGATTGTGAAGAATCTCTGCTTGAATTCAACCCTTAACTGAAAATATTGAGCTTAGCCGCTCATGGTTGTGAAGAACACGAAGAAATAAGAATAGATTTGGTATTTTATTTTTAAGCGTAGAAATGAAAAGTAATCGGGCAGAAGAAACGATCCCCTTTTACAAACCTTCAAAATATAGATGAGAACAAGAAATCCCTAAAACTAAAGAAATATATTTTTAAAATAAATCTAGAATATTTAATTATCTGTAAAATCCCTAAAAAATTGGACCAACTTGCATTTAAAAAATTTCCTCGCGTCTGGTAAGATTTGTCAAAATTCAGGTCGCAGCTCTTTAGCGCTTGCCCAAGCGCTATTACAAAACTTTCAGAAGCGTTTCTCTCTCTTGCGGGCTGGCTACAAAGTGCTTGCCCAAGTGCTATTACAATACTTCCAGTAGCTATTCTCTCTCCTAGACTGGTCTCTTCCTGTGCTTACCCAATCGCTAACTGCAGACTTTCAGAAGCATTTTTGAAGACTAAGCACCAATTTGATAGCTTCATCAAAACTTCATGAAATTAGCCTCAAAAGCTTCCTTTTCGCCAAATGTAGCATTTCCTATGGAAAATATGAAAACCAAGTGAAAAGTCTTCATTTAAGCTAAGAATCACCCATAAACAATAATCAAATATATAACATTTTATGCTTAATTTACAAGCTATCATAAAGGCTCATCTTGCTTAGGTTTGCTTAAAAGTGGAGTGGAGGATAAGAATTCTTTAATCTGGTCGAAGGCGAGTTGGCATTGACTGTCCCATTTAAAACCTCTTAATTGTTTCAACGTTTGGTAAAATGTCATACATCTTTTAGCCGAACGAGAGATAAATCTTCTAAGGGTGGTTATTTGGCCATTCAATTATTGGACTTCATGTATTCTAGTGGGTGGTTTCATCTCCATGATTGTCTTGATTTTCTCAGGATTCGCCTCTATTCCCCTTTAAGATATCATGAAGCCTAGGAACTTTCTTGCTTTTACAATGAAAGTGCATTTCTCTGGATTGAGTTTCATGCCGAACTTATTCAAAATATGGAAAGCTTTTTGTAGGTCTTTAGGATGGTCAGCAGCTCGGATGCTCTTCACTATCATATCATCGACATACACCTCTATTGTTCGCCCAATCTGCTCTTTGAACATACTGTTAACCAGCCTTTGATATGTTGCACTAGCATTTTTCCGTCCAAAGGGCATAACCCGGTAACAAAAAATGCCTTGATCTATGACGAAACTTGTTTCTCTGCATTTAGTTCATTCATTCTTATCTGGTGGTATCCCGATGCGGCATCTACAAAGCTATATACTTCATACGGGCATGCTTTGTTTAAATCTGTAAAGTCAACACAGACTCCACTTTTCATTGGGTTTGGTTACAAGAACCACATTCGCCAGCCATTCTAGATAGCCTACTTCTCTTATGAAACCCGCCTTCAAGAGTTTATCAATTTCTACTGCTATAGCTTGCTGCCTTTCGTAACCATGATTTCATTTTTTCTGCTTGATGGCTTTAAAACTCGGGTCTATGCTAAGCTTGTGAGAGATGATGTTCGAATTAATCCCTATTATATCCTTTGCAAACCATGTGAAGCTGTGCACATTATCTTTTAAGACTGCCTTTATGATTTCTTATATTTCACCTGGCAAATCAACTCCCAATTTTATGTTTTTTCCCTCCTCCATCTCCTATGTGGTCAGTTCGCCCACTGGTTCAGAGTTTGAATCTCCTCTGTGCCTGGGGATATCAAAAGGAGGGTGTTCTGCAGGTTGAGTAGTTGATTCCTCTTTTGGCATCCACATGATTGGCAGAGTTAGTGGGAGACCCTTCAGAGGAACTACATATGCTTCCCTGGCTGCTTTTTGATCACCTCTCACAACCACCACTTCGCCTTCATCGAAATAAAACTTCATGATCAGATATCTAATGCTTGTTACTACTTCCAGTTAGTACAAAGCGGGTCTTCCCAATATGGCATTGTATGAGAATTGGAGATCTGCTACCATGAACTCTAGTTTGAGCCTTTTTTAATATTCTTTTCCACTGAGTTCCATGTCTAGGTCCATTGCAGCTGCCACTTGAATTGGCTTACCTGCTAAACCAACAAGAGGGGTACAGATGGACTTTAGTTTTGTGGGATCTAGTTTGAGGGCTTTGAATACTTCTATAGTTATCATATTGACAGCATTGCCTCCATCTACCAAGATTCTTTTCACCAAAAAATTCTCCAAAATAGCTTCGATCACTAGAGCATCATTGTGCGACATTCGAACTTACTTGCTATCACTCTCAGAGAATGATATTGGTTGTCTAGGGCTAGGCTTTTGTGGTGGTAGGATGAAGTATATCTCTCTAGCTCTCCGTTTCCATGCTGAGTTACTGTCACCACCTGTGGAACCACCGAATATAGTGTGGATGGTTCTTACTGTCCAAACACTACTATCAGGCTTGCCTGACTGCCTTTCCTCTCATATGTTTTCCTCTACAAATTGCTTCAGTTCTCCTTCTGTATAAGGAACTCAACTTCTTTTTTCAACTGCCAACAAGCATCAGTCTCGTGGCCTACATCTCTATGGAACTCACAATATTTGCTTCTATCCCTACGACCTACTAAATCTTCCCTCATTTTTTTAGGATAAAACCATGGGATTCGATCACCCTGTTCTTCAATCCACGATAAAATTTTCGATTGTGGTTTGTTTACTGGAGTGAATTCAGCATCTTTCGAAAGTTCACTACTTCTGGAATATGGGGTTTGACCAGAATAGCTTGTTCGAAGAGGTCGAATGGGCGACCTCCTCCTCAGCAAACGTCTACTTCTGATGGGTGAGTGTCTTCTAGACCTATATCTTTCCTCCTTGGCTGGCTTACACTGCTATTGGATCTCATAAGCTTCATCTAGTTTGGTATATTTATGAGCTCTTGCCATGAGTTCAGCAAAAGTCGTGGGAGGGTCGATGTTCAAGCTTTCAAACAACTTGTTGTATTTGCAATTCTTGGCCATTGCACTAACTGCCACTTCATCATTCAAGTTCTCCACTTGCATTGCTACCTTTTGAAACCTAGCCACATATTGGCGTAGGGTTTCACTATCCTCTCTTTTCAAGTCCACTAGATCAGATGAAATTTTCTTTGATGGAATGCAGGTTATGAATCAAGCTCGGAATGTCAAGGCTAGTTGTGAAAAAGAGTGGATAGACCCTATTTTAAGTGTCTAGTACCACTCTTATGCAACACCTTTGAGGGTGATCGAAAAGACCTTGCACATCAAATCTTTCGAATTGGTTTGCAAATACATAATAGTTCGAAAAGTGGCCAAGTGACTCCTAGGATTAATATAGCCATCATAAGATTAAAAGGTGGGAAGTTTGAACTTGGGTAGGAAAGTTACAGCCAGTATGGTGGGAGATAAGGGTGAGTCTTGATGAAGGCTATAATCTCCATTCTCCTTTGATTCTTTACATTCCCGCACTAACTCCTTAACTACGTCTCGGAGGTTCGCCTCATCTAGGACCTGAGTGTGGCTAACCTCCTGATCACGAGGATGGGTAGGTTTTGACTCTGCTTCATGGTACCGATCAGACAGGGAGTGATTTGGGTGTCTGGGAGAACGCGGATGAACCTTTCCCTCGTTAGTGAGTGGATCTATGGGTTTGTGGGGCATAATGGGATCGCCCCCGAGTGTTGAGCTCTCTAGGATACTTTTTAATACGGTGGTGAATTGGGAGTAAGAATGAGTCATGGCTGCTACTACTAGGGGATCAATTACAGGTAAAAGAATAAAGGTGATTGGATGGCTAGGTTCGCGTGTTCAATGGTTAGGTTTTTCATGTTAGGGTTTTCAGTAGGATTGGCTGCCGTGAAGAAGAGTTGAAGATTGATTAGGGTTGAGGAGAGGTTGAAGGTGTGTTCCACGCTCATCGCACCAATTATTAAACTCTTAAAATTTTGAAAGAGATTGATTGTAGTTAACCCGATTTTATGATAAAATTTAAGTATATATATTGGAGTCCGAATAATCCGTATTGGATTAGGATTCTGAGTCCTAATTTATTTTCTATTTAAGGTTATTTTATGGAGTTTTAATAATAATTTATTATTATAGGTTAACAATAACTTTAATAAAATTTTAGAAATCTTAAAATATTATTTTGAATAATTGATAGTGATTTGAGTTTATTAAATAATATGAGTTTTTAATAAGTGATAAATTATGATATTAAATTATTAATCAATTGAATTTTTTAATAATTATTTATTAATTGATTTAAAAAGTATACATCCAATTAAATCTGGATTACATTCAATTATTTCTCAATTTCAAAATAAATTCATTACTAAATCAATCAACAATCATATTTATTTTTAATGGTATCCAGGAGTATTGTCACGACCCAAAACCGTGGGCCAGACCGGCACTAGGACCTAGGTAAGCTTAAGGCACTCGAGGCCCGTAGTAAGCCTAAACTATCACAATCCATCCCTATTATCATTTGACTATCGGAATAGTAAGCCCATATTATGACATTTTTCATAAGACAATCAGAGTTAATAA
>CANUEX010101068.1:0-42976 GCA_948099535.1 Jatropha multifida
AGAAGGAGGAGGTGGCGGTGGCTATGGTGGAAGCACAAGGAGGGTGGTGGTGGTGTCGGGAGGAAGAAGGAGGCAAATTTAAAGAAGAAGAAAAAAATAAAAATAAAATAAAATAATAATAAAAAAATAATTAAAATAATAAAATTTTATAAAATTTTTAATTATTAAATAAAAACAAATCGTCCAAGGTAAATTGCCGGGGAGAAAAGAATAGTGACGCACAGTGTTTTTCAAAAATATCCGATTCGGGTCTAATTTAAATTAATTCGGTCTAATTAAAGAAATATTGGTCCGATTTTTAATCGATTAATGGTTATTCAATAAATTTTTGGGCGAACCAAAATGATTTTCGATCCCCATAATATTATGTGGCGTAATATTATTGGCTAATAATTTACAATTTAAATTTAAATGGGAATGTTTCGAAATAAAAATTTCAGGGTATTATATGGCCAAAGTGAGTTCTATTATTAAATCAAATCATCCTCTCGTTGTTTTTCTTTTATCTAACAGTAAAAAATAATTTTTTTATTATTATTCATTATAGTTGTATATAGATATTAATTTAAAATAAGGACAGAGATTAGAGATTAAATGATGACTTGATTTTCTTTTTCGGCATCTATCGAAATTTGAAAAATCTGCATTTTGTAAATTAGAGACTAAAGAATTAGGTTTAGAAATTAAATTGAACTTTGTTCAGAGACTATTTGATTATGTAGAAGTAGTTTATTTATAGCAAGTAATTTATACATAAAAGTGGAATACAAATTAACCATTTATATTTATTTTAATTTAAACAGAATTTATGCGTTAATATTATATAGATAAGAAAATAAATACATAATGAACATAGTCAACATGTAACGCATGTCATATAAAAAATAGTGATAAATAAATATTGAAATACATAAATTCATCTCTCAATTTTTTAACTTTTAACTCTTTGCAGCTCTAAATTTTGTGGATGATTTATTGTACAATTAAATCTATAAATTTTAATATTATTGGCATATCTTTGCACGCTAACAACAATAATTTTTAAGTCTTTTAATTTTATTTGTGAAATAATGATTTGATGTATAGTTAATATAAGTTTTGAAATAGTAATTTTCACATAATACAAATTGAAATATTTAATAGTGAAATTTTATAAATTGAAATATTTAATGGATTATTATTTTTAAAAAAAGTATTTAATGAATTAAAGTTAAAGTTTAGAGTCACACAAAGTTGAAGTAACAAAATTCAAGAATAAATCTATTCAGCCTAAAAATAAATTGAATAATAATTATATTATATTATAAAATGACTCACTAATTTATTAATAATATGAAAATTACTAGTATGATATCACCTCAATCAATGAATATTATTATCACTATTTGGTGTAAACTATTAGTATCTAGACTCATTATCAAAAATAGTATTATTCGGTTCGGTACTTAAATACAGTTAAAACTCTTTATTTCTCCCTACAGGTGTCTAGTGGGACAAACTAGAGAGCTCTTGCCATCATCAAATACTTTAATTTTCAAAATTATTTTATTTAACACTTCAATTTGTAAAATTAAATTAATTAAATAATTCATTAAAAAGTTGAAAGTTGCAAATGGTTATGCACTTGAATGCCTCATGCAAGTATAAAAAAAAAAGGAAAGAATAATGCATTTATTATTTCGAATTTTTATTTTTGCATTTCATCTGGCAGGATTATGTTATGCCTATATTTTCTAAACACGTGCCATGAATCAAGCAAGCTTTGCAATGACTGACTAATTTGGATTTCTTGGGAACAAAACCTTAATTTTCTCAATTTTGTCCACCCGACATGCTTTTGACTACAATTTAATTTAATTGATAATCAGTTTTCACTAATTAGTATAATGGAATAATGTTAGAGATATTGCCGTTGCAAAAGAGGGTTTTTTTTTTATATATAAATTGTTCACATTTGAGCAACATATATTATATTTTCTATTTTGATAACAAACTTGACATTTACATGTATAATTTAAACGGTCAATACATATATAATTTGTAAATTTGAATTTCCCATTTTCCACATTTTCTTTAAAAAGAAAATATTATATAAATTCATTATCATTTATGATACAACTAATATTTTTCATATTTTCTTTTCACTGAATTGAAAAAAAAAAAACAAAATTTCCGATAAAATTTAATTTAACTCTTTCTTTAATTTGAGATTAAAGCTTAATTGAGTTAAGCAAAGTAGTTTTCACCAATAGATAGGTTTACACATGTACAAAATGACACATTTGATAATGGTCATTAGCATGATGTTACTTGTAATTAAAAAAGAATTTATAGTTAATTATATTATCCTAAAAAAAATTAAAATTGAATAATTGAGAAGCATATAGCGTGACTTGTGAGTTAAAAATTCAAAATCACATGCACAACAAGAGCAAGAAGTACAAGTTTTGAAGCAATGGACTCAAACTGAAAGAAACATTGTATTTGCTATAAACCGACAAAACCTAGAATAATTCTTGATCACATTTCCATTCCTGCAGCTGATCTCACTATATATATATATATATATATATATATATATTCTATTATTTGTTTCTTCCTTTTTTTTCGTCTACCTTCTTTTATTTACGAAAATAGAAAGTAAATATGAACTTATACATTAAGAGGTCGAATGAGCCGAAATAATATGATGACCTACGTAATATGATATCTCTCTTATTGACTCACAATTAGAAAAATTTCTTTAATTGAAAAAATTTGAATTCCAAATCTTTTACTTTTCATACTTAACACAAAAATTTAATAATAATTAAGTTAAATGTACCAATAATAATTACATTTATTTTAATATAATTCAATAATACACAAATTCGTATTGTATTCTTTTAACCTTTACAATCTCACGTGAAAGTACGGTGCCTAGCTAATAACAAGACAGAGAATATAATAATTAACATTTTGGATGGCTCTATTTTCATATATTGCGGATCTTAGTAGTGTAATAATTTCTTTATTTTATTTATTTATTTATTTATTTATTGTCAAGCCGCAATGAAGATTTATATCAACGAATATAACAGAATTAGAGAGAAATAAAAAATTATGGTGTTAGGGTTGTAAGTGTGTACGTTTTCATGTTATGGTGTTAGGGTTGTAAGTGTGTACGTTTTCATGTTAGCATATTTTAATATTTTTAAATATTGAATTACATATAAAATATAAAATATTGAATTTCATGTTAGCATGACACATTTAGAAAGAAAAAAAAGGACTATAAACACTTCCAAGAACAATTCCTAGTACTGTAATACATATTTGTCTATTGGGTATTTGGCTAGGTGGGTTGACCCATAGAAGGGACATAAATTGTCAGATTAGGACAAGATCAGGTTTCAAGTTATGGAATTAGCAAATCAAAACTTGTTTTTTAGGTGTGAAGAAGCCAGCCAATCCCTAAAGCCAAGGCACGATATCTGGGATTAACTGACTTAACGGTTTCCTTTTAGCACTACTATAACGAGTTAAGAATAGAACCAGCACATGTAACTGTCATTTTCAGTCACATTGGAATGAACTCATTTCGGCCGCTCATTTCATCGATTTGATTTTTTTAAGTTAAATTCAAAGATTTTGCCCGCTGTTTAAGGCTTTAACTTGGGATAATTACATGGCTATTATGCGCTAAAATTATATGTTATAGCTACCCTTTTCTAACATATTTTCTACGCAAATATAGAGATCATTTCATCTCATTTCTAGCTTTTTTTTTTCTGGTTCATATTTAAACCATTTTACGTAAAATTAATTGATTTAAAAGTTATTAATTATTTCACTACTCATTAGTTATTAGTATTTCGTAAAACGTAAAATAAAATTATATGAAAAGCCCTTTGATGATGGATATAATCTTCACTAAAATCTTTTTAAACTTCATATTTCAAATAATTAAAATTTAACAGACAAAATTAACTATTTAAATAATTGTTAGTTATTTAAATAACTTTCATGAAATACTAAAAGCTAAATGTTACATTACCTGACTTTTTATAAAATGTTATCTTAACAATTAAAAACTGTTCAAACATTATGTTACCGAATATTATAAAAAATAGCGTTTAATTAAAATGCTAAAAGCCATTTAAAAAATCGTCACCGGGTACAGCTTTAATTTATACAAATAAAGTTTACCGAAAGATTTGTATCTATTTTCACTAATTGGATTACCCAAAAAGTTAAGTATTAACTATTAAAAATTTTAATTTTCATGTTAATAATATACTAATTTAAACCTCTTAAACTAAAATAGTTTTAAAGTAACAATTAATCACCAATTATCATAATCGGTGAAATAAATAAATTTTTAACTTAACTGTTACATTTCTCTCGTCCCTGACATTTGAGTTGCATAATTTTATTTATTACTCCTATTTTATATATAAAATGGGGTTACGTAAGAGTGACGACAAGGCGCTATAGATTAAAAAAATAAAAATAAAATTCAATCAATTGGTTAGCTTCGAGGCGTTAGCTGTACATGGCATGTACAACATTTGTTGAATTTTTAACTTTTAAAAGGGAATCACTGCATCTTGTTTGTATGAGAGGACTAATGATTTCTTTCCATTGAAGTTTAGAGATTCATTTTCAATGCAAATGATTTTGTTTCTTGAAATTATTTTCCAAGAAAATGTCCTCTCTATTTTCTAGGAAGTCTTTAATTCAATACTCATCACATGCTTAATTAGTTAATTACTTTAATTTTAATCTAGAAGTTTCATGTACTACTACTATATACTAATCCATAGTAGTAATCTCACCTAAGATGTGTTCAGCAGTAACATTTAAAGTAGCATTTGGTGTTTTAAACCAGTGAAAAAATTATTTTTTAAATTATTGTGTTCAGCAAAAGATTTATAGAGTGTTTTTTAAAATATTATCCAACACAACGTGTAGCATTTCACTCTTTTTACTAATTTTTTTTACAATTTTATCCTCATCCTTAATTAATATATAAAATCATTTTATTATCATATTATGTGTTTTATTATCTTTATGTTTAGCATATCTACATTTAATAGTAAAAAAAACATTATTTATGTATTTATATTTAAACTAAAAAAATTAAATATTAAAAATTAAAAATGTTGATCTCTTAAAATATTAAAAATTTTCCAATTTTTTATAAAATGGTGAATTTTTAATTTTTGCTCCTTTAAATTTTAAAAATTTAAGTACAATGAAATTATTTTTTTATAACGAATTTAATTAAAAATTATAGATGAATATTTTAATGCCTTTTTTGTCATTTTAAACTTATCGTTAATCAAACAGCTGTTTTTATTGAACGATCTCACTTTCAACCGTTATTTAAAGAGGTAATAGGTAGCCGTTAGTATCTATCAACTAACAACTCTTAGAATCACTAGTGTTGTTGAACAAACCCATAAGCATATTTACTTATGAGTTACTAATATCATATTTACTTATGAAAATATAAATTTAATTTTCAGAAAATGCATATATTAAAATAGTCAAAAACCTTTATACCTGGAGTCAATTACACCTCTTAATTATTAAGAAAAAAACAAAGAAAAAATTTAATTACAAGTCATCTTAGCCTACGTGTTCTTTTTTTTTTTTGCTTAGATTCATAACTAAAGTCAAATTCCTTACGTGAAGCTTGGACATGGACTTAAGGCACCAATATAACACAACATAATAGGTCTATTTTTCAAAATTCTAAACAAGATATGAAAGAGACAACATTAAAAAGTATATTGTAGTATATTTTTATACTTAAAATATATAAAATAATTTTAATTCAACTATAACATAAAGCTTAAAATCTATTATACCACTTAATTATAAGTTTAAAATCTACATGGGGACATGTGATAGGAGATGTTTATTAGATAGATGCATGGGCTCTTAAACTCAGATGGAAAATAATAAACATCTGATAAATACAGCTTTGTTTCAAATTCTCACATGTATTAAGTTAATTATTTTCAATTTTCATATTTCTTGTGAAATGTGAATAAGCTTAAGAAGGTCACGTGAGCAACAGAAAATTACGAGATCAAATAAGCAAATAAATAATGTACTGCAGAAAGAAAACATGGGAAAGAACAGGACAATCTAAGAGAAAAATGGCTAAAAATATAAATTCACGTATCAACTTTCAACTTTAACAGTATCACAAATTAAATTTTGCTAGGAAACCAATTATGTCCCCTCACCTCAGCTTCAGAATTTTATATATATTATGCCCCTTCCACGCTAGAAACAATGATATTTTAGGATTTTCATCTTTATCACGCAAAGTAAGGTCATTATGTGTGTTAATACAATTTTTGAATAATAATTTTTACATTTTTTTAGTTATTTAATAAGAGGAAATGTTCAATAGAATATTTTTTTTTATAAGTTAAAGTGATTAATAGATAAGATTTTATAATTTGAATGGCAAAATAAGTCCTTACAAAGTTTAGTGTGCCACACAGTTGAATCTGTACAGTTCCAGGGCATTTTTAGGTATTTGACCAAGAGAAAATTGAGAACCCATCTTTGTCTAACTGTGCATCATATGCTTGTACAGTACCATATTATGAACTTGGATTGTCAATTTTCTCCCCTATAAATACAAGCTCACCAATCTCTATATCGGCACAAACTCTTCTTATGTTCTTCTTCTTCTTCTTCTTCTTCATTAGCCACCTAATTAAAGAAAATAATTATTTTTTCCTCTTTTACATGATCAAAATGTTCGGTTCCAATCTTGAAAATAATTTTCTAATCACTATCCTCATTGCCTTGTCTCTTTTATCTTCAAGATTTGAACCTTGCCATGCAAGACTACAGGGCAAGTATTGGAGACCAGGCAAAGTTGCCCCAACTTCTGTGTTTTTGCAGAAGGAAAAAGGTTTTGGTGGTTTTAGCCACGGCCATGGCAGGAGCTTGTTAAGCTCTGCCACCTTCAATGTACTTGACTATGGTGCTAAAGGTGATGGTCATAGTGACGACACAAAGGTGATGATGATTATCAAGTCACCAAGCTTACATTATTTATCCAATGAGTTCATTAGAGTTTATTATTAATTTCAAAACATAAATAGTCATTCAAAGTTCTAATAATTTCCCACTCACATCATCAAATTCAATCTTAGATTTTCTTTATATTATTCTTTTAAAATAATTGAGAAAATTATTACTGTGCACTCAATATACATGAATATATTGGGTAAGGAAATGATATGAAATGTAATGTAATAAAGTATAGATTAAATTCCACTAACAAACGCAAACTTAGACTGTATCGCATTACCATCTTTTCATATATACTCCATAACATGGTGAGTGCAAACTACAATTCTATCTAATTATGTAACTTTATTTAGATATCTAATCATAATATACCAAAATAGGCAAGTGTGTGGCACTAAAAGTTATTCTACAAATTAAAGATAACATTTCAGGCAAGTGGTCGTCTTTCACGAAAGACCATACCAATATTATTTTGTCATCTATGAAAAACCAAAGGTTGCATAAGAAAACCGGAGCCTGTCATTATTTTCAATGTAGTTGATGTTATATTAATCAAAATATTATAAATTGGTATTATGTGACGCAGGCATTTGAGGCAGCATGGGCAGCTGCTTGCAAAGTAGAGGCGTCAACGATAATAGTTCCTTCTGGGTCTGTTTTCCTTGTACACCCAATTTCTTTCTCAGGTCCTAATTGTGCAGAAAAAATTGTATTTCAGGTAAATTTCCACTATGTCCTGGTTTTATTAGCATCCTTTTCCTTTCCCCTCTTCTTCATATTATTCCAGGTAAACATTGTATTTAAATATAAAAATATCATAAAAAATTTTAATTCCTTAAGAACTAAACAGAATAAATTCTTTCATGAACTGTTGTACTCCCTTCTAATTTTCCTATCCAAACCAGGCTACATTCTTGAAGGAGTAAACTGACTTAAATTTGTTTGAAAATGTTTGCAGTTGGACGGCAAGATCATAGCTCCTACTAGTGCTGGAGCATGGGGATCAGGGCTTCTACAATGGATCGAGTTCACAAAACTAGAAGGAATTACAATCAAAGGTAAAGGCATCATTGATGGACAAGGTTCGGTCTGGTGGAATGACCTACCAGATTATAGTCTAGACTCAGAGGTAAATGAAAAAAAAAAAAAAAAGAATTCAAGTATTCAACAAAGCCAGTCTTCACATTTCCAGTTCAAATTATGCTAAACCTAACCCATCTATCCTGTCTTGCAAATTATCTAGCAGGTAACCAATGAGCACAGTGCAAAAATGCCCAGCACCAAGCCAACAGTAAGCACTCAAAGTCTAGGCTCCGTTTGGCATCGAGTTTTCACCTGCTTTTCAATGTTTTATTTTTACTTCTTTATTATTATTATTGTTTCTTTTGTAAATTCTTTTGACTGCATTTGAAAAACCATGGATTGAGAAAAACTAGAAAATATGAATTTTCCCAATAATGGTTTGCTATGTCCCGACAAACTGCTTTCCTAGAGCAGTTTGTCAAAAACATCTTAAATGCATGAAACACTTGGATCAAAGTTTTAAGGCTAAAAGTGTTTTGTTAATGGTGTTTCTCTATCTATACAGGCACTAAGATTCTATGGAAGTACTGGCGTAACTGTCACAGGCATAACAATTCAAAACAGCCCTCAAACTCACCTGAAATTTGACGATTGCACAACTGTTCAGGTTTCTGATTTTACCACTGCATCTCCTGAGAACAGCCCAAACACTGATGGAATTCACCTTCAGAACTCCCGAGATGTGCTCATTTACAGCAGCCATCTTGCCTGTGGTAATTCCAGAAATCAAACTAGAGAACAAATTGTTAATCCATAACGAATCATGTATTCCCAATAGAGCTCTCTAAAATAACCAAAATTACTGAAAGTAACACACAACTCCAGGATCTGAAGGAAAGCCTCAACACATAGATCAAAATCAGACAAGTTATTAATTTCATATCCTGCTATATTGACAGGGGATGACTGTGTGTCTATTCAAACTGGATGCTCAAATGTGTACATACACAATATAAACTGTGGACCTGGACATGGAATTAGCATTGGAGGGTTGGGCAAAGCCAACACTAAAGCCTGTGTTTCAAACGTCACTGTTCGTGATGTTTCGATACAGAACACATTAACTGGTGTCAGGATCAAGACATGGCAGGCATGAATACCATGGAATCCAAATTATCACAACAGTAGCACATGACTATATGAATTTCCCTGCTAGAATGAAACCATCTAATAGTTTTTTTTCTTTACCTACTGCAGGGAGGCTCAGGTTCAGTACAAGGAGTCACATTCTCAAACATTCAAGTCTCTAGAGTGCAAACTCCGATAATGATTGACCAATTTTACTGTGATGGCAGCAAATGCCGAAATGAATCTTCTGCTGTGGCTGTGTCAAGCATAAACTATGTGAACATAAAAGGCACATATACAAGAAATCCTATGCACTTTGCATGCAGTGACAACTTGCCATGCACTAGTGTATCATTAGATACCATAGAGCTTAAATCGGTTGGAGAAGACAGCCAACCTTTCTGTTGGAACACATATGGAGAACTGGAAAGTGAAATTGTCCCTCCAATTAACTGCTTGCAGACAGGCAAATCAAAGAAGCAAATAGTTAGCTGCTAAGCCTAGCCTAGGGAACTATACAGCTAGGTATGATATTATTTGTACACCTATACAGATGTTTGTTCAGGGCAATAGCAAAAACTTGTAGTCCTTGCAATCTTTGTCCTAGGCATGCATCAATTACTCAATTACTGTTCCAAAAGATATAATACATAACATTGTTATTCTCTAATCTAGTTAAACATAAAATCTCACTGTTCTTCATTTAAGCTGAATGTAAAACAAAATGTGATCTTTTAGGCTTATTGTTCCTAAGGTTCAATGATATAAGTACTAATGACAGTGAGTTATAGAGAAATTGAACATGTGAAATCTAGAACCAAAATCATTTTCAGCTAGACATTTAAGGATGCACGACAAATGAAGATGAAAAAGGTAAAAGACTGACCAGGAGCATATATTTAATATCAAGGAACCAAGTTTGTCTCAAGCCCAATTTAATAATGTCTTTAATTATGTATCACCATCAGAAAGCAAAAAGAAGAAAAGTAGGAAAAGATAAATGATTCTTTCTTTCGATTTCTCAAGAGAGAGAGAGAGAGAGAGAGAGAGAGAGAGAGAGATTCTTTCAAGGCAAGAGTGTGCATGGACAAATGGAGATCCCTAGAAACAATACAGCTATTAGGTACACATTAGTCATCAAGCTACATGCAATTATCTATCTTTCTTTTGTAGCTTCCTAACGACCATGTAGTGCAACCACCATCCTGTAATGTATGTTTGTGTGTTCAACCTGAGCTTCAGCTCAGCAAATTCCGAGGCATAATATGTGCTGCATCAGCCTCACTTTGATCTTTTCTGCAAATGGCATATTAAAAAAAAGTAACAAGGCAATATATAACAGACTGGATCAAAGAAATGAAAAAATTCAAGTACTTAATTTTTTTGAAAATGTACCAGATGAAGCTGAACTAGCTCAAGTCTGCAATCATTTTCCCAAAACCGGCAGCAACCTTTTTTTTTTTGCGTGTTTCAATCCTTTCTGGGCTTGGGAGTCCAGTCTTATCCTCATAGTTCTTTTCCAATACCTGTCAAAATTAATTCACTATGAAGCAATATGTTATCCTATTTCATAAAAGACCCTGTAGATAAACAAGGTATTTCTTCAGCATAACAAATTAAAAAACCAAAGCATGCAAAAACATCATTTCACAATTTGATTTTGTATAATCTCATGATAGAAATAAAGTAGTTTGTGTGCACACTCGATAGAAACAGCTGTATCATGCTGAAGCAGCTAGAAGTATAGTTCTCTCGGCATGAAATGGATGGTTGCTCATATTAACCCTCTTTGTCAATTGTAGAATGGGTGAGAGATCTAACTTAGTTCTAAACGGAGTTGTGATTTGCAAGTGTGGAACTCGCGCTAAAAGCATCATGAAAGACATGCTTACTTATGCATTTACTAAAAACCACCTTAATTTCAAAGCGATTTTCTAAGCTTTTCCCTTGGAATCCATTAACTTGTGTGTAACTACAATGTGCTTATTTTATAAGCACTGAAATGATCTTGCAACAGCACAGGATTTTTGTTCCATTCTTCTAAGATCTAGATGAAGAAAGAGAACATCCTGATGCTTGATTCACCATTATACACCTCTTTGCAATTACATGTTCTGGCAAGATAATACATCAGAAGTTCGAATGGAAACCAGTTGTTTTAGTTGCTCGTTGCTTTTTCACTTATGGCTACAGTTTTGTACTGCAGAAATAACTGGCAAGTACATATAAGCCTTCTTGCATAGCAGTATGCTAAACATGTTTCCTATCAACAAAAAGAAGCCACCTTATGGAATTAGAAGGGGTGACCACTGGCTCACTTCTACTCACCTGTAGCTGTGGACGAATATTCTCAAGAACTTCATCAGTCATTCTATCGAAAAACAGAATACCCTGCAAGATAACGAGCTATCTTAGCAAAAAGACTAACAATTGATTTTAACAAACCTTAAAATAAGCCGAGAAAATAACATAGATGACTATCTATTGGATGATTAATTTTGTTACTAATAACACAGGCATATTGCGGCTAGGTTTACTCTTAAGCTGTAAAGCTTTATGCTGGACATGATGTTTCTAGTACCATAAACCTTCAATATGCAAAATTGCAACAGGTTTATTATAAACCTTAAAAAAAGAATGTGGTATTCGGTACCAGATCAAAATAAAATTATGGGGAAAAAGGGGTAAGTATTGTACAGTTACACCAAGAGGATGGTACAACTATGAAGTATTTATTTTTGTACGTATATTTATTACTATAAGATTGATGCTGCAAGAAAAATTTTCTATCAAATGCAAGGCAAACTGATCCTGCATTTTTGCCTTACCTCATAAATTCTACCATCTAGCTTAGCCATCCATCTATATGTACACATATGATATCTATAAAATATGTCCACTACTGTAGCCACATCCATTTAGCATACATCAACTGTGAGCAATAAACTAATAAAGATCATTTGTATCCAATATTTTCTGGTGAATAAAATTTTAGCCATGAGACTACCTGTAAATGATCAAACTCATGCTGAAAAATTCGTGCAGGAAGACCAGACAAGTTGACAGAAAAACTAGCACCATTAATGTCCCTTGCATCAATCTTTATTGATTCTGGTCTCTGCAAGTATAAAATGATATTCTAAATAATTTCAGGATCATAAAAAACCAAGCAAATGATTATTTGAGTTGAAGTATATTATGCTTAAGACTATATAATAAGCATATCATGCTATCTAATCTGTTCATGAAAAATCTTTTTCCGTACTGGGGCCACAGAGGACACTAACACTATATCTTAGTTTGGTACATCTAAAAGGTCTTCTTTTCCAAAAGCAAACTTCACCATCAAAACGCAAACACACTTGGCTTGATTGAAGAATGAGGGAAAAAGCAACAACTACTACAACATCACAATAATTGCACAAAAATGCTAACTATCAACAAACTAAAATAATACAGCTGAAATTTTAGCATAAAACAAACTAATTAAGAACTATGATAACTAAGGCAGATTAGTTTCTGTCCAAGATATTTCTCAATCCAACATTTTATTGAATAAAGTGTTAAAATATTAAATAATTTCAAAATCTAAGCAAACTAAACCAGCCTTATTTAGTTCTGTTCGGTCCCGTGAAAGTGAAGCAGCTTTGTCAGAAAGTTACCATTTGTACTTGAGTTGTAAATTGTCTGAGTTCTTCACAAGCAACAGGGGCATGTCCATGTAAAAGTGTACTTTGTCTTGATATACATAGGATGTTAAATGAACCATAAATGAGACTCAGGTCTAGATTCTCAACATATTGGATCTAACTGCACCTTTTCCAACCCGTTTTATTAATGGATTGAATCAAGTGGACTTTTCCAAATCCAATTGAGGTGTTGTCAAAATATACTAATAATTTCTACATGATTCATTTAACAGTTGAATTTATCATGAAAAGAATACAACAAACAACGACTAAGACTTAATCCGAAACTAGTTAAGGTCAACTATATGAATCCTTTATTTCCATATCCACTTCAATTAAGCAATTAAAGCAAAAAATTTTGAATTACTTATTGTGAAAAAAATTTTGACAAGAAAAAGAATATAAATCATTCACTATGTGTATGATCATTGTCGTTATTATAAATTTATTTTTAAAGAAATTTCATTAAAAATATGAGGATTGGGTTGGATGGGTTTGGTTAGGTTACATTTTGTATAAAAGTGATTTAAATATTGGATTGGCAGTATTCAAAAATGACTTGGCCATTTCCTGCTGCATACTTGTTACTTCCAATGGGACTTTAAGTTGAAAAGGTATGCTTCAAGGAGAAGAAGACCAGTATCAGTACCTCCACATCAGCATAGATCCCAGGAAAGGATAGGCAACCTTCATTAAAGCGCACAATTTTCTTCGAATATTTGTTAACTCTTGGATTGACGAGAACGATCTCCTCTCCCTCACCAAGCTCACCAACTGGATTAAACACCATAAGTCGAATATTAATTCCTACTTGAGGTGCTGAGAGTCCAATACCATCAGTTCTGTTAAAAAAGGAAGCCAACAAGTATTGTTCACAACCTGTAAGTAGCAAGGACTAATTATAGGCATCTAACAATTAACAAAGTCTGATTAGAGAAACATATAATTTCAATGAAACAACTAGAATGCACAGTTTTGTTTTACAGCCAGACAGTTGGCATATCATATCAGGCAAGGGTTATGAAGGATAAAAACATGACCAAGCAGAACAAAGAAGATAGCGCATATCATATCAAACAAAGCATACTTATATGTAAAAGTGCAAAATGAACAACAGAATCCAATTTCAATCAAATATATTAAGCTACTTCAAGGGAGTTGAAGTTTCTGACTTCCCCACAACAATAATACCATTAAAGGTGCCAATGAAAAGCACGGATGACTAAAAGTTTAAATGGCATGCTGTTAATAAGAGCAACATTATGTGTGAAACTACTTATCTAATAGTTGGATAGAAATTGCTTTTGGATAAGTATTCTACTGCAAATATGAGACACATATCATCAGTACAAATGCAATTCACAGACAATCTTCCTCACCCATAGCAAGTCTACCTCAAGTTATAGACATATGAACATCCCAGATGGTAATGAAAAATCGAGAGAGTAAATGTTCATATTCCCCAAATAATGACAATAATTTCTGACTAGAATGTACAACTCTACAATTAAGCTAACTACAGAGCACGCAACAAATTCACAGCTGGCAGGTAGGATAGCAACTTCTAACACACAAAACCAATTTTTAAAGTACACATTACTATATGGAAATCAAGAAAACGTACTTGTACATTACATCGAACATCTCATCCACCAGCTTCTTCAAATTCTCATCAAACGTATCGATTCTTTTGTTCTTCGCTCTCAATATAGGATCCGGATACTTGACGATTTCGAGCGGTGCCTCAAAACGAAGATCAGCGGCTAGTAACATTCGAGCAACAGCACCACCGGACAACGTAAAATAGCAGAAACTCAAAGAAAATTCAATTTAGAGAAATCATACAATTCGGAATTTTCAATTGAAATCAGTTTTTTAGTCTAGAAAGTTTGAGGTCTGCTTACGAGTAGCTATTTCGTCATTTTTTAATGAGAAGCCTCGCTTGGCCTGAGAGCGAACCGCCATTAGAGGATTGGTGGAAGAAGCTAGTCGACCGGTTGAGGTGAATCGGTTGAACTGGAAAAAGGTCGCGCAGAAACCAGTTTTGCGGTGGAGAAAAGGAGAGATAAGTGTTCCCGAGAGTGAGTAGGAGCATAGGCAAGCTGAACGAGCCGCCATGGCAGCAGAGCCTAGCTTATGGCTAAAAAAGATAAAACGAGAGCTACAAAAAATAAACCATTTATCGTTGAAGCAAAATCAGTCAACAGAGGGGAAAGCTGTTTTCTTCAGATAGGTATGTGTCGCACAAGGTAGCTTATGCGGCCAAAAGCCGAAACAAACAGAAGATTCACGGCTTCTTTCTACATTTGCTATCATATATTTTTTTATAAATCTTCAAAATTTTCTTTCTATTTTTCTATAATTCAATTGGATATATATTCGATTGAGTTGAATCCCATGCGTATTATTTCTAATATCGCCATTAATAATAATTTCATTATATGAGACGGTGTGATGTTCAATTCAGCTATCTCAACTCAAGCATACGACGTATATGAGCAAATAAAGCTACTGTGAATGAATAGGCATCCGAACGCGTATTTGTTATTTGAAGCAATCATGATTGTTGTCGTTGACTATAAAAATATTTATATTAATATTGTGCGAGGTCGTTTATACAGATTCTTTTGCTTTGAATTGTATTCTTCAATTCCTTTTATTGTCGTCGCATCATCGTAGAAATAGCTGTTGATGTAAATTCCATTAATTAGTTGTCGCTAATTTTTTAATTTTAATTGAGTAAATATCAATAATGAAATTAAAATATTTTTTAGATTTGCCAAAAAATTTTTTTGCCTATTACTATCAGCTCCAATACAAAGACTTCCAACCACTTCGTCTCGACCAACAACTTTGATTGAGCATAATTTTTTAAATTCATATGTAGATAATTAGTTCTTTTAAAATTTTAATTTCATTTAGATAAACTTTGACTGCAAGAATATTAATTTAAATACAATACAAATTCTTCTTTAATCCAATTTATATAGACATCCATCCGCAAAGCAAAATTAAATATTAATATTTATTATATACTAATATTATGTCATTTTAAAATTTTTATTTTTTAAGCAAATAAAAAATTTTAAATCAATTGGAGTAATAATATATTGTTAATTGTTAATATCACGGGTAATAATATTATTTTTTCTATAAATTTATTTTTTTTGTCTTTTTTTTTAAATATCATCCTTTTTGTTTTTTTCTCTTTTATAAAGTATATTAATTTAAAAAATAGAGATATTTTATGTATTTAAGTTTTCAATAAGAAAAACACATATTAATTATTAATGTTATAAATCAAATGACATATTTATAACCGCGAGCGAAGTGCGAATTTATGACTAGTGTATAAATATATTCCAATAGTTAAAGAAAAAAAATTTTATGGAACTTTAAATTTTGCAAGTGATTTATTATACTCTTGAAATTACAAAATTTGCTAATATTATATCCTTTCGTTCCCTGTACTAATAATAACATTTTTTTTTGTATTTTTCATATTTATGTATAAAATATTCACTTATTGCGTGGTTAGTATAATCTTTAAAACAATAATTTTTCATATTTTTCAACTATCTATTGAGTATTTAATTAATTTAATTTTAAAAATTTGAGTATTCAATAGAATAATTTTTACAAATTGAAATATTTAATTAATATAATTTTATAAATTAAAATATTCAATATGTCAACGTAAAAATTGAGGGTGCCACAAAATGTTTTACGACAAAGATGAATTTATGAATTGGGCTAACTAATGCTAAGATAAATATTGAAGAACTGATGTTAGACGCCACACACAAAATATGAGTACAAGACCAAATACTTTTACTTTCACCTTGCAGAACTGATTACATAAATGATAAAATTCACATTTCCATATAATATAAGTTGGGTTTTTCTTCTTCACCCTCTGTTGCTTAATTTTCTTTCTCTCCACCCTGATTTCCTTATCTTGCTTTGCTTCACCTTGTTTTTTCTAAGACCTGCTTACTAGCTGCTTTTATTTACTTGTACAACTTCTCCGAAGTGTAAGGAATTTCAGTCATTAGTTCATCATTTTCAGTAAGCTTTCATTTTTTAAATATTCATTGATATTAACCGTTAATGTATGGACTGAAATTTTTAAATGAATTTGAAATGAATATATATAATATAATTTTAAATAAATATGAGTGTGAGTAATTCCAAATTTGCAGATACATGTTCCATTTCCATCTTTAATGGAAGGTGAGCAACAATGTATATTTTTCTTTTCATATTTTGATGCGTGAATTTTAACCAAATCAGTATTATTTTGGCAACCCAACAACGTATAAGTAAGATGCAAGATGGATCCATTTTCATCCTGCAACTTTTTGTTATGCCACGTAAGCGCGAATCACTTGATTGAAATTTTTTTAAAGTCTGGATATTCGATCGTAAAAGTTTTCTGCTCGGAGGATAAAATGCAAAATGTTAGCATGGTTTTAAACCACTAAATTTATAATTAATCCGTTTGACTAAAAATAGATCCCTTTTGGCATACGGCTCTCTCTCTCTCTCTCTCGGAAAAGGAGCTTTCATTTAGAGTGGAAAGGAGAGACTCGCGTCACTTATCAGAGCTAGCGATTCGATCTCATCGCTATCCTCGATCTTCTTTCATTCTTTATCAGGTAATTAGATCTTTAAGTTCTGTTTATTTTTTTATTTTCAAAATTTCTAATCCCGATTTTCGATTAATTTTCGGTTCGATTTGCTGATTTCAATATCTAGCTTTTGATTATGGAAATGATTGCTGATTTATTGAATTATTTATATTTCATCTGATTTTTGATTTTCCCTAAAGCTACAGATACAGAATCAGAGATGGGGCTTTCCTTTACGAAGCTATTTAGCCGGCTTTTTGCCAAGAAGGAGATGCGAATTTTGATGGTGGGTCTTGATGCTGCTGGTAAGACCACTATTTTGTACAAGCTCAAGCTTGGAGAGATTGTCACCACCATTCCTACCATCGGTGAGCTTCCTATTACTCTTGATATGTTAGTTTTGATGGTTTTACGTTGAGTTTTAATCATCTGTTTGGGAATTTATGCTTATGTTGTTTTTTTATTAATTAATGTATGTTGTATATTTTCATTTTTCAAAAGCTTAGTCTGGATGCTTTTATAATTCTTTTGTGCACTGTTTATGTTGAATTTTATGTAGTTCAATACTGGTTGTGTGTCGTTCTGTAATAATTGCTTATTTTGCTTTCTCTGTGTGAAGTTAAATTTTTATTGGGTTTTGGATATGAAATGCCCGCCACTAATTGCATGAAAATGACTACTACAGGTCATTATGGTTGCATTTAATGATAGTGAGAGAGATCAATTGTTATGACTCTACTAGTAGCGAATCGATTCAGATGGCTTGTTAGTGATTGTCTATTTTTAAGCTGGAAAATAAATATTTTCTCTGTGCGACATTTAATTTTTCCCCTTCCTATGATGCTTGCAAATTCCATTTTGATGTTTACACATACATCATACTGATAATTTGTCATTAAAATGCATTTCTGTGAGTTTGTTTGATTCGATATGATTAGTTTTTATTTTCATTTTGCAGGATTTAATGTGGAGACTGTGGAATATAAGAACATCAGCTTCACTGTTTGGGATGTTGGTGGTCAAGACAAGGTATCTGTGTAACTGCATACATAAGCACAAAAATTGATGTGATACTGGTGTATTTATAAGTTTGTGCATACTGGAATTCCAATTTTACATTACTATTTCTATTATTACTGAACATGAATACTGGGTTTGTATTTCAGTTGTAAGATACCTAACTGGAGCATTATACTTTTTCAACTTATGCACGTAGATTTTCAGGATATGAGTTGATATTTTCTTTTTTTTATCTAGTGTGGAAAAGGTTAAATTTGTATTGGAATTGGTAATTTCTTTGAAATTTTTGCTTCATTGTAGTTATTAGCATCTAAAATAATATCTTACATGGAAGCATCTATGGAGGTATTCAATTAAGCTCTCAAGTCCAAGCTAATTGGGATTGGCTGCACGAAATGTTGTACTTCATTTTGCAAAAACGTGTGGCTATAAAGGAAGTAAAATTGGAAGGAACATTGTGGGTAATAATGTTTTTGTGCTTATAAAAAAGTCATCATTTTGGAGACTTTTGGAATTACAAGAACTGGCCTTATGTTATGATTTAATCAGTTGATGAGATATCATGGAATGTGGGTGGTGTTGTTTGTTCTTTGGGGATTGGCAAAATTGGAAATTGGATTTATTTTTTCACTTGAACTTGTAAATGTGACTTCTTGGAGAATTACTGGCATTGGTTACATTACATTGTTTGCACTAACATCGAAATAAGATATTGGGGTGTATGTTTAGTTTATTTTGTGTGTGTGCGACTCTGCATGTGAATCCGTTATTTTTGCTTTACTTGTTATGTTAGGTTTCCTGTTTTTCTTTTCAAGTTTTTCTTTTGAGTGATGTTATTCTTTTTCCAACAAATACAGATCCGCCCTCTGTGGAGGCATTACTTCCAGAACACTCAGGGTCTTATATTTGTGGTGGATAGTAATGACAGAGATCGAGTTATTGAGGCAAGGGATGAGTTGCATAGAATGTTGAATGAGGTGTCCTACCAAATTACATCTCCATTTTCTTTTTTGCATACTATGTTCATATTTGTTGTCATATTCTGACATTGCATGTATTTCGCAGGCATACCTTATATTCAATTCACTGGTCTTGATGGGCTTGAGTCAAAATTATTACGTTTTGCATTGGATGCATTTTTTAATTTAAGAAAAATGGTACCTTCTGTTAGGTTCAGTGATCATCTGATCTAACAGGTGATTGGATTTAGGGTTTCAGTGTCTGGGGAAGAAGAAGAAGAAGAAGAAGAGGAGAGAGAGAGAAGAAAAGAGATGAGAGATCAGGAGAAGAGAGAATTTGATAAATTGTTTCGTATCCCAAAAATAGTTTCCTACAGCTTAGTTATTGATTACTTGGGATATAAGTCAGTTCAATTTGCCACTTAACCAAGAGAATAGCTATTGACTCGGCAAACGCTACAGTGTACTTCACAATTACAGTTAGATGCAAATACAATTAATGAAATTGCAATTAAGTCCAATATCAATTCAATTAAGTCCAAAAACCATAATGTGAATTGTACTTATACCCTAACAGCTTCACACACTTCCATCTTATTTAATGTTGTGTTGCCAAGGTACATATGCTCATGGTTCTGTTTATTATTGCCTTCCTCTTTGTCATTTTCCAAAACTGTTTTTGCATCGCCTATTTATTCTGCCTGATCTAGCTCAATGCCTTTGGTGTGATGATAGTATTCGAGATTTAAAATGCACGGGTAGGTATGGATTACAATGAATAGGTGCTGCTGCATTAGGCAGGATGGCTGAGGTGGTGAAAATAGGCAGCATAAAAAACATCGTATACAAATTAGATGAGGGTCTGAAGCAAGAACTGTTAGTCTATGTGTCACTATGTTTAATTCCTGGCTTTCTTCTCTTTCACCAGCTTCCTTTTAGTTGCTTTACCAATATTATTTTTTTATTTTTTATTTTTTGCATTAAGATCGTACAATAAACTATATTGCTTAACAAATCAGCATTTTGTTATACTGTTCACATTAGGATCAACAGATAGAGTTCTTCTGGTCTGAACTACTTTATAATCTGGGGGTATTCTGGTTGCAGGATGAACTGAGAGATGCTGTCTTGCTTGTGTTTGCCAACAAACAAGATCTTCCAAATGCGATGAATGCTGCAGAAATAACTGACAAGCTTGGGCTTCATTCTCTCCGTCAACGCCACTGGTAAATACATTGTTGAATTTTATGTACCCAAGTGCCTGTCAGGTTGTGCCATTTTATCAAAACACCTTTCAAATTAATTGAGCAGTGATTAAAAGTTGGTAAAATAAGGTACAATGTTAACATGCTTGAATGATTACAAAAGAACTACCATGTTTTCTCTTGTTAAAATCGGGACATTCAACTCCAGTTTCTGTTCTTAAATAGGGGAATTCAACATTATTACTTTTGCTGAATGTGGAGGTTTTCGCAAAGTCCAGACAACTGGAATCAGCTGAACAGCATTTATGAGTGTCATAACTTTGAAAAATTCCTATTAACATTTGGAATGTGACTACACAATGTATTGACAATAGAAAACTAGTGCTTCAACGTTTGCTGATCTGATGGTGTGATGATTGGTTTCAGGTACATACAGAGCACATGTGCAACATCGGGAGAGGGCCTTTATGAGGGGCTGGACTGGCTGTCCAACAATATTGCGAGCAAGGTGAGCATATTTACTAGCGACAATTGTACAATGCATAAAGTCGAATAAGATATCCTGACAGGGTAATATTGTGAAGTTTATAGAAGAAAACCGCTTAATAATCAATAAAACTTTGAACTTATCGACTTGTTGCAATTGCACCCTAATTTGAACTTTTTGACATGTATACCCTAAATTGTAACTTTGAGAGTAATTGCAAGCTGATATTGGGGTTGGGATTTTGAATGAAAAATTAAAATTGCAGGTCCTACAACTTAAGCCAGGCTTAGCTAAAAACAGTTTCTCTGTATTATCGGTTGAAACCTCAATCCCTTAGATCTGAATGTTCACCTTCTCTCCTCCCTTTACAGTAAACTACTAAGCCGGTTAAGGTGGGTCAACCTGTAAATTGGTGGGTTGGCTTAGTCCTCCATACTGAATTGGAATGTTCTGCAGCCTTATAAATACTGATTTTCGGACAACAAACTTAAAATAGTAAGCTTACCATGGAGAGTACATATCAAGATAAAAAAGTCAAGAAATCTTGTTTAAGTGTACAAATTTAATGCTCACTCGTATAGAGTCTTTGCAACATTTCCTTCCTTGGAGGTGACAAATTTGCTTTTTGTTCATTGAGTTAAAAATGGCCTAAACATCAAATATGCCATGCTAAATACCATGGTATATTGATGAAATCTAAAATTCCCGCTAAGAAATTTAAAAAAGGAAAAAACGTAAATAAGAATGTGAAGTGTAATTTAAAAAAGAAAAAAAAATTAATGGGTACTAAGGTTAAATAATAAAAATTACCTTATGAACAACCATTTTTAGATATTTTTTTGTTATGAGAAATTACATCCCCTTCAGTCATTTTGTCGAACACTTGGTATATGTAGTTCAAATGGGAACATTTTATATATATTTGGATCAAACAATTTCAGATAAAATAGCAGGGGAAAATTGAAATATGTAATGGGAGCATGGGCTTGTTCGCCTGGATTTAGGGAGTCGTGATTAGAGCATTCTTGGTAAATATGGGACAAAGTCTTTTTTTCTTTGGCTGGTCTATTGTAAAGATGTGAAGAAACTGTAGAAAAGGTAAGGATTTGTTGAGCTTTTTTCTATGGAATTCTTGGTGAATAAGGAAAGAGTCTTGTGATTAAGCAAAGAGCCGAGGAGCAATTTGCCATCAACCATGGCAGTCATGCTTCGACAGAGGTCACCAATATGATGGCGCGAGGAAGGAGAACTACATACAGTACGTCTTGGTATTACCTGAGTTGTGGGACCCATTATTTTTAATTTGAAATCTTCACCTTAATTTTAGTTTGAGGTGCAATTGTTCTTTAAATTGCAATTTAGGGTATATATGTTGAAAGTTGATAAGTTTAAGGTTTTATTGATTGTTAAGCAGAGGAAAAGATGATATTTTAGATTTATGTTGAAATTGTTTAAATTACATGTGGTAACTACCTCTTTTGATTTTTGTTTGCAGGCTTGAAACGAACTCAAGGATTTGATGGTTTTGTAGACTTTTTTTGACTTGCTAGTCTGGAAAGCCAAGCTTCCCTTCTGTTCAGTGACTGTTGTAATGGCAGAATGGTTTGTTTAGATCTACTTTACCTAAAGTGTGCGTTTGTGCAATCTTTCTTAGCTAGTACATTTATCTCTTAAAACGTAATTATAAAAGAACTTAGAACGTTCGGCAATGGCGACTTGAGTTTTCTTTTGTAAAGAAAAAAAATCTATATTCCATTAGGTTAATTATATCTACGGTGTCTTGAGTTTTTTCTAATTTTTTTTATTTTGGTATCTAAAGGAAATAAACTTACAATGGAGTGTTTAAATTATTAACAAAGTTGCAATAAGTATTTTTTTTGTTGGATTAGCCAAAAAATTAAAATGAATATGTTTTACTCGATGAGTGAGGCAAAATTATTCAAAAATTCTCAAAATCTCAAACTTTGTGGGTAGTGTTAATTATTTTTTACATCTAACTTTTTTTCTAGCATTTTCAATTTCAATTTTAGTTACAATATTATTTTAATTTTAAATTCTATACGATTAATGAATAGAATATTATTTTCATTGGACTTACACTCTCTTCTTTAGTTAGGTTTATTTTTTGTACATTAAATAGTTTTTAAAATCGAGGTGGATTAAGAACCGGTGAATAAATTCACTCTTCAACTTTGTACTTAATTTTGTGGCATTTTGAACTTTATAAATGATATCATGTGCATTTGAGCTTATAAATTATGGTAACGTTACACACTTTTTATGCTAACAAATAATAAATTTTAGGGTTTTAGCCTTTATATGTAAAGTATTGGCTTGATATGTAGTTAATACAATTTTTAGGATAATTTTTACATTTTTTAATAGATATTTAGTTTTATTTACGAGTTAGAAGTGCTTAATAATATGATTTTGTGAGTTTAAATGTTTAATAAATATAATTTTATAAGTTGAAGTTTTTGATGAGTAAATAAAAATTGAAAGTGTCATAAAATTAAAATAAATTGATAATTACGAAATCAACAGTGATTATGGATTTCACAGATTAAGAACAGTAATTGCAAGCTGTGAAAGTGATTACGGGTGAAATCTTACATATTGACATATATATATATATATACACATTGTACGCATAATCACTCACAATGAAACAATCACATCCAAAACCATGTTATTGACTTTATGATGTGTGCAATCGCTCACTAACTATAGGTCTAATTCTACGTGGAAGTAGAGCAATCTCCAAATTACATGAAATGTTAACTCTGTGTATAACCATTAAAGGCTTTGTTGGTTTAGCTGTTGATGCTAATTGACAGCTGATGGCGATTGCGGATAGCTAAGTAGCTTGTGACTTATAGCAGTTGGATGATGATATTTGGTAAAATTTTAGCAGTAATAGTCATTAATATGCAAAATAACCATTAAAGCTCTATTATTTTTATAAATTATAATGTCAAATATATGCATTTTTTAAAAAAAATTTTAAGGTAAATATATTTTTTACTAAACTTTTAGCGTAATATTTAATAGAAAATTATTATTTTTATATAACTATAAATAAAAAGATATTGATTTCAAAAAATAATTTTATTAGTAATTATTTTTACAAGATTAAAAAAGTTCAAAGAAAAATCAACTAGCCACCGATACAAAAAGTTTCAAACCCGTACATATATGATGAAGACATTTATCAACTATAATTAAAAAATTTACTTAACACCTATCACTTAATTATTTATTATTAATTAACTATTAGCTACACGAATCATCTGAACCAAACAAATTGTATAACATGGATTTGTCTTGTACTTTTTATAGTCCAAGACTGCCAATCCAAATATTATCCACAAATTGTATTTCTCCATTAATTTAAGAGTTTGGCATCTAATTAGGGTGTTTAATTGTGCCCACGTGCTAGTGCCAATGGACCCAAATGTTGAGAGCTACTTTAAGCCCTTACCCTTATAATTATAATTGGCTTGAAGCACTACTTCCTTTAAGACTTCCCTAATTTGGGAAAAACAGAGCAAAAAATGTTTCTTGCTAAGGCATATTAAGGGACCTCACGGACTTGCTAGTACATAATAAGATTGGGAGCTCAAGTTTATCGCCAGTGAGAATTGTCTTTCTCACGCGCTTCAATGCATGTGAACTCACTTTCTATCGTAAAAGGCACCTAAGAAAAAATTGTGCATACAATTGTAGGAAAACACTATTTTGCATCTTAATTGTTTAATAATCAGCTTTTTATATCACTTTTAATCATTGAACCTAACAAAATAGTGAAATTATACTCTCTTCTCTTCGCCCCATTTTGTTTACTTGTTAAATATTTTAAAATATTTGCAAGGCATGTAAATAATTATTTTTCCTATAATAACCTTTACGATTGTTTACGAAATGAAAAGTTTTATTAATATTTTAATGAATTAAGGATAAAAAATAGTAAGATAATTTACGTGTTTTATCAAACCATGTAAATAAAATGAAACGAGAGAGTATTTATTATTTAGAATTCAATTTAAACTAATTGAAATATTTTTTTATAAGTTATTTTATGAAAATAAACAGTCTTAGACTGTGTTCGGCAATAATTTTTTGAGCAATTTTTAGCGTTTTGAATATTTTTTTATAAGTTATTTTATGAAAATAAACAGTCTTAGGTTGTGTTCGGCAATAACTTTTTGAGCAATTTTTAGCGTTTTGACTAATCAAAACGCTGAACGCTGTTTAAAAGTTCGATAACATAACGTTCGAATTAATTTTTAGAGGTTAGAATAATTTTTTATGAAAAGTTTAACTCATATAACGTTTAGCTTTCAGTTTATCATGAAACGCTACTCAAATAGCTAACAGCTAAACGCCGCTAAAACAACCAACAGCTATCAAAATAATTAATTTTGCCGAACAGATCCTTAGTCTTAGCATATAGGTGTAACTCTAGCAATAAAATGAGCATCCCGATTAATCGACTTAAATTGAATAGGAAATGGTCCGTCACGCGCCCCGGCCAGTTGTGGGCTGAAATCTTCCAAGAGCTTCACTCGATTATGGCCACAACATAGATTTACTATGATTAGTATAAATCCGAGCTAGCTTTAGAACGAAAGGTCAGAATGCAGAAGCTTACGATAGATTAAGGCAATTGAGGAAGAAAAGGGTCTTCCTATTTTAATTAATTAGATTATGAGTTGTTATAATTAATACTGGGTTAGGGTTATTTTTGTTAGGAATTAGTCTTTTTAGTTGAGATTTATTAGAGTTTTAGTCTAAGCCAAGAATTCCTAATCCCATCAAATTTGCCAACTTGTCCCTTTCTGTTGTACTCCATCATACTCTGCTTGGATCGGAGAGCTATACTTGCCTAATTTCTACTTTCAGCTTATATCTAATCACGTGACAACCATTTGATTATTATTAATTATGTTTAATTAAAATTATAAATATTATTTATGCGTTTATAATCTTCAATCATGCATGTACATATTCTCATGATCTCATTGAAGGATAATTCATCATTTAGTTTTATTTAATTGAAAATTTTAATTTATTATCATATTTCTATTATTTGACAAAGTCATTCCTTCCTTTATGAGGTTTAATCTTATTTTGTTAATATAGTAAATAAATTAAATAATTTGTATAAATAAATATAACATGTCTTTTTATTGAAAAAAAAAGAAGTAAAAGGGTAATAAGGAGTGATAATTTTTCTCAATCATAATAACTATTTGGTGGAGTATTATATATATAATGTACAACAAAAAAATTATAAATCGTTAATGATCATTTAACATTTAATAGAAACCGTTACTAAAATTTTATCAATTATTAATATTCATCAGCTAAGTGCTGTCATCACAATACATATTATCAAATTGCTATCAATTACTAAAGTTTTATCAAATATTAATATTCATCGGCTAAGTGCTACCAGCCAAAACACAACACAAATTATCGAATTACTTCGTATACTACATGCTTTAGTTGTAACTTTTCAAGAGCTTTTCCTTCTTTGAACGAAATGGAATTCTCTTAAAAACCCTAACCCGCTTCTTTTTCTTTGCTAGCACTAGATCTTCTTTTACAAGATTTTTCTTTGGAAATGAGTTTTTAGTTTTTTCATTCAAATTTAATGATGAGTTACTTGATGGATATGAATTTTCTTTTTCCCCTTCTTTTTTCGAATTTACTACATGACAAAGGGGTGAGCATTCTGTTTAATTGAAGTAGGTTGAAGACTGAATGTGTATATAATAATCAAAACTCTTTCAAAAAATCAAAAATAGTTTCCATTATTCCAAACCGAATCACCTATTATGGATGTAAAAATTTAATTCAATTAAATATGTATAAAATTAAATTAAAATGAAAAACCGAACAATTATTATTAATCAAACTGAAATTGATTGATTTATCTGATTTTCGAATTAAACTCTAATATTGCTCACCCTAGTCATAATAGACATGGATATATTTTTTTTTAAAAATAAATTTTCAAATAGACAATATATGTTTTATTGAGGAGAGATATAAAAAAAAGAAAAAAAGAATATTATTTTTACTAATATTTTTTTTAATGTTTATACGATTTGATTGGATATATTTTTTTAAAAAAAATTCAAATAGAATATATATAATTAAATATTTTAAAATTTTAAAATTACATTTTAAGTGTTGATGGAATATATTTGAAAAAATAAATATATATAGATAATTAAGGATTTTAAATTTTAAGTTTTATCTTTTTTAAATTTATTTTTAATAAATATATGTGATAAAAAATATTTAAATTTTATTTTTAAATATTTAATTCTATTTTAATTATGATTTAAAATATTTTATTTCTGAGAGAAATAAAGAAAGGGAAAAAGTTTATTTTTTTCTTTATATTGTATGAATTGATTGTATATATTTTTTTAAAAAATAAATTTTCAAATAGAATATGCTTAATATTTTATTTAGAAAAGAGATAAAAAAATTTATATTATTTTTATTAATATTTTTTTATATTTGCATGATTTTATTGAGTATATTTTTTTTTTAAAAAATCAAATAGAATACACATAATTAAGCTTTTCAAAATTTTTAAATTATATTTATCTTTTTAAAGTTTATTTTTAATAAATATATATGATAAGAAGACATTTAAAAATTTTTGTATTTTATTTTTTAAACATTTAATTTATTTTAATTATAATTTAAAATATTTTATTTCAGAGAGAAATAAAAAAGAAAAAAATATATTCATTTTATTAATATACTTTTTTATATATTTATATGATTTGATTAAATATATATTTTAAAAAATAAATTTTCAAATAGAATATACATAATATTTTAATTAAAACAGATAAAAAATAATATATTATTTTTATCAGCTTTTTTTTCTTTATATATGTTTTTACGATTTGATTTGAAATAGAATATATCTAATTAAATGTTTCAAAACTTTTATATTTTTAGTTTTTAAATTTTATTTTAAACAAAATGAACATATGTGTATGGGATTGGCGATAAGTTTAAAATTTTAATTTTATTATTGATACATAATATATTTATATATATTAAAATTTTTTTTGTTAGGTAAATTTTGAAAAGAATTTTATTCTTAATAATAATTTTTTATTTTCTTTTTCGTTATTGAATAATTTATAACTATCATCATTTTAATTTAGTAAGAAATTTATATATCCTTTATAATAAATAGATTGCTTCTTGATGATGAAGTATTTTAATTTATTGGATATTTTTTTCTCTTATGTCATAAATTTGTTTGACTTAAAAAGAAAATAGGAATTAGAAAACTCGAAAAAAAATAAAACTATATATTTCATCACTTTTTGAAATTTCAAGAATTTGTGTATGCGTTCTCTAATACACTAAATAATTAATATAATTTAACATTACAAGTTGCTTGTACAATAAATTATAATATAAATTAACTACTTGTGTTTATTTTAATTTAAATAAAAATTTATGCTTTAATATTGTATCAAGAATTTTTTTAATACATAAAATGTCTAATCGACTGAAATGACATTGTGAGCTACACAGCAGAAGGCAATCTTATCTTTAAGTAGAATTCACTGAATTGGTAATAACGGACAGCTATAATATGATAGGATTGGAAAACATGCTAAAAATTGAAATTCTTTGAAGTAATTAAGCCATAAATTTTGATTTAATTGTTCTTGATAAACACTAATCTTATCGAGATTTGAGGACCACATATTTACACCAAATAACAGAAAAAAAATGAGTTTAATATTAGAAGATAATGTCCGGATATTCCTCTTTCGTTTTGTTGCATAACTTAGGTAGCACTCATATCATGTGTATAAGGAAACTCCTTTCTCTTTGAGATGCCAATTCAGTCTGTCTAATATAATTTAAGTGTTATTCTTCCATTAATACAATTCTGAAACTATCAGTTTTAATTAATTACAATACTAAAAATAGTAAAAGGCATGATAAAGTGGAAACTTTTTTTTTATCAGGCAACGAAGAAGTGGATTATATTAATGATAGGAAATGAACTAATCTAACTAATTAATGTCGAGCCAATAGCCTTTTGTCCGTACATCCCAGCCTAGTGTTCAAAAAACACCAATAACCTACAGCATAAGAGCACCTGAAGCACCAAAAAAACACTCCTCACTGCGAGATGGAAAGTATTAACTAAAGGAAAACAACAAAGTTAGATTGGTGGGGGTTGTCATTCTGTTTTGCAAACAATTTTCTGGATCTTTTTTCACAATGGGCATTGATGGCTAGAAGAAAATTTCAATCCAAAATTTGGTTCGCTGTGTTTTTTTTTTATCATTTGGACCATTTGGAAAGAACGAAATGAATTGATTTTCAATAATTTTATGTTGAAGGAAAATAAACTTTTTAATATTGTGCTTTATCGGGCTTATCCGAATTTTTCTTATACTCTTAATCAAGTTATTACCTCAAGAACTATAATTAGCTGTTGGAATAAAGCTACACCTGCCAAACCGATTGTTTAATGGTGCCCTCCTAACTACAATTCCTTGAAGTGGAATGTTGATGATGCCTCTCGTGGTAAACTGGGATTGGCAGGTATTGATGGGGTTCTTCGAAACTCCGTGGGGTTGGTTCTCTTGTTGTTTTCTTGCCCCATTGATTTACAAGACTCCAATTTGGCAGAGGTTTTTGCAGTTTTTCAAGCACTAAAAATTTCTGTTAATAAAAATCTAATAGATAAAAGAATTTTTATAGAATCAGACTCTTCAAACACTATCTCTTGGATTACTAGCTCCTCTTCTCCGCCATGACAGATGTGGGATGAGTTTCATCAAATTTAGCCTCTTATCCTAAAATTCTCAAATCTCTCCTTTCGGCTCAGTCCTAGAAGTGCAAATTCTCTCCAGATTCAATGGCTAAACAATGCGTATTGCGAAACAACGGTTTTCTGGCAAAAACTCTATAATTCAGTTACACTATTTTTCTCTCCTGTTCATTCTTTAACTGAGCAGCATTTTTGGTGCTTCCAATTATTATGATGGGTCACTGTGACTATGTTCCTTTGTCACTATACTATTATGTTTACTAGCTTTTCTACTGTAAAACTCTTAAAATTATAGCTGTAATTTTCTAGGCTCTTGCCTCCCTTTGATTAATAAAAATCCCAGCTTATATATATAAAAAAAAAAGAAGTTAGAACCACTAAACAAACTAGGACATAATTCAAAATAATTACTATATCTATGCACTCACGTTATACATCATGATATATAAATACAATTATACCGTAAATAGCTATTTTACATTTTTTACAGCAACTAATAATAATTTTTAGTTCAAATCAAACTATATTAGTTAATTAATTTTGAACGACATCAAAACAATTATAATATTACCAAATTGAAATTATTAAGTGGAAAGCAAAAGTTCATATGAGATCAAATTACAAATGTTTAAGTGTGGACAAATCCAAATAAGTAAGATACACCAAAAATCTTATACGCATACATCTAAAAGGGTTACTTCCTTTCCCCCTTCTAGCTTCGTCCCCATGTGGAGGGACTCCTAATGCATCTGTGTTAACCAAATTATGATCAACACTTGAACATTGGCCACAGATCAATACTCAGCAACAACCCTTGAATTATATATTTGATGAGAAGAACAAGATTTTGAGACGAAAAGACAATTTAATTTATGGAATAAAAATATATAAATATAAAACAAAAAAACAATTTTTATAATATATAGTATTTTGTTTAGACGTGCATATATGTTCGATGTACGAGTCAATTTTGTGTTTACGTTCTGTTGGCTATAAGATATTATTCCAACCAAATAACGTGGCCATGCATGCAATTACATGTCTTCTTAATCATGCATGCATATGCACTGTTATTAACAACATAGTTAGGTCAAAAGTTTACTTTGTAAGAATTTGATTAGCACGTAGGTTGGACTCGCACTTTAAAACATCTAATGTACTTAGTTATTTTATTTGTATCGGACATGGACACCTTTTAAACAGACTCAACTATGGAACTGAAACATTGTATAGAGCCATTTTTATTCTTTTAAAGATGTTTAAATTTAAATTTTTTAAAACCGTTAATTTATTTCTACACGAGTCACGTATGGAATCGGCAATTTTTTAATAATAATATTATTAATATTATGTAAAAGTAAAAACTTGAATTTTTTATTTATTTTATTCGGTAATTTTCTGATATAACTAAGTCTTATTTATTTATTTACAGTGAATTATTCTTTTATTTATATTATTAGACTTAAATTCTTATCACGCAGATTGGGTCTCTAATCTGGATAAAGAAAGATAATAAATTAGAAAAAACTATTTTAAATGATTATTTATTTATTTGAATTTTTTTAATAAATAATGGTAGTTTTTAGTGCAATCAACCGTAAGCATGTCATAGCTTATAAGTTATTCTATCCCGTGTCCGCATCGTACCGTGTCTGTATCCAGTCTTTGTAAGTTTAACAGCAATGAGAAACAAAACTTAAAATATCTATCCTTAGATTGCCTCTATAAAATCCACAGCTACCCTAATACCTCATTATTCTCACACACCTCTCTCTCTCTTTCTCTCTCTCTCTCTCCGAAAACAACAAAAATGGAGAAAAAACCATGCAACTCTCAAGATGCTGAAGTTAGAAAGGGTCCATGGACTATGGAAGAAGACTTGATCTTGATCAACTATATAGCCAACCATGGTGAAGGCGTATGGAACTCCCTTGCTAAAGCTGCTGGTAAAAATCTATATATATGTATCTTCTTCTTCTTTTTTTTCTGTTCTTCTTTCGTAAACAAAACCCTAATAACAAAACCCTCCTTTTTTTGGTTAGGTCTGAAACGTACTGGAAAGAGTTGCAGACTCCGATGGCTGAATTATCTTCGCCCTGACGTTCGACGAGGAAACATAACTTCAGAAGAACAGCTTTTGATCATGGAACTGCATGCTAAGTGGGGAAATAGGTATATACATACATATATATATATATATATATATATATATATATATATATATAGATATATACGTTATAGATAATTATTTTGAAAATATGCATATAATATATATATTGTTTGGAAGCCGAAGTATATAACGTAGAATAGTTCTTAACAAGAAACTCAAATCTTTGGCTTCTATATATATAACATAGCTCTTAATATAAGCCCATTAACGAGCAATTCTTGAGAGAGAGGTGTGGAGTTTAAGCACATGGCGCTTTAAAGAACTTATGGCTAGAAAAATTTGTCTCAGAAAAATGGTTGTCTTGAATTTTTCATGGCTGTAACGAAGCCACTGGTATTTTTTATCCTTTATTTGGGTTTTTTGAATGTTACATTGATTGAGTATTACATATTTTTTCTATTTTATGAATTGATAATACTAAAAGAAATGTTTTTTTCCTTAAAAAGGTGTTTCTTGTTTCCTTTTTATCCTCTACTTCAATTTTAGATGTTATACTATGGAGCTAGGGCACACCATTGCCAGTGGACCTATCCTCCATGTAGTACATATGGCCAATAATCAAGATCGAATTGGTTGAACAGAATTTATTATTATTACTATTTAAAAAAGGATTTTTTTTTAAAAAAAATAAACTTTTGATTTTTGTACATATGTATAATTAAAATTTATATTCTAAAGGGATGAATTATTAGCAACAATAGAATTTTGAGATCATGGCAAGATGTGTACTACTGGGGGCTAGATGCATAAAATGATGGATCCCTCCAAGGTACACATTTTTATTTATTTATTTGTTTTTAATTATTTATGTGTTGATCTGTATCAAAATATATTAGAAAATGGAATTAATTAGTTAACTGACCTTTTCTTGTATAGAAGGGACTAAAAATAAATTAGAAACCTAACATTTCAGGTAAGTTATTCTCTTTTATTTTAGTTAAAGAAAAATATAACATTACAGCTAGCATTTGGTATTCAGGCACGTTGTGAAATGTGAATGCAGGCAAAATGAAATTGGCAATAAGAAGTTTCCATTTTAAGCTGAACCCATTTAAATAGGTCACATGTTAGCTATCCATTTCAGAAGAAAGAGAGGATCTTTTGCTTTGGTTGAAATGGACATTAACCATATTGTTCTGGCCCCTTTAAGACAATCTCCATATTGTGATCAACATGGTCTTGGGTTCTCATGTTAAAATACTCACGTTTCTTTTTATTTCTTGGCCAACTTTTCTTTGTCGTTAGTTAGACTAGTACTTTAACGTTCCAAAGCCATCTTATGATGTATGAGGTCAAGCGTTTGAATTCTGACAATCTTCTCTGCTTCATGTTAAAAAATTCTTATACGCATAAAGACTTAGATGGAAAATAGTTTTTTTTCCCCTTTTCTCTTCTTTCTACATGAAAGAGAAATGGGTCCTGGAGGTGCCATATGTGAATAATATGAGCCACTCAAATTTTAAATTCTAGATTTCAATTGCTGCTAAGGGTTGGCTTTTATTACAAGGACATGTTTTAATAGAGTTGTCTATACTTTGATTTCCAGCCAAGGAACATGTACTGAGATAAAGCCACCATATTAACTAAAATAGCTTGACTTTTCTTAGGTTGCCAGTCACTCTAGAGATATAGAATGTTTTTCACAATTTCTTTCGCCAACACCTTTTTTCTTTTTTTTTTTTCTTTTTTGAATAATTCCAAATTAAAACTATTATCCCTTTTTTACGTACTACTGGCTTGTCACTATACTTAATATAGCCAAATATATTCAATTTCTTCATTATTCTTATTATTTATAAAGTTCTAATTTGTAGTTATTTGATTATGTTATTCTAATTAATGATAGTTTCTTTCCTTTAATTAAATAATTTAACTAACTAATATAATTAAATTGCAGGTGGTCGAAAATCGCGAAGCATCTTCCAGGAAGGACTGATAATGAAATAAAGAACTATTGGAGGACAAGAATCCAGAAACACATAAAGCAAGCAGAAGCATTTTCTGGGCAGAATACAAATTCAGAGATAAATGAACATGCAACAAGTTCAAGCAGCAGTCAATTTTCATCAGGAATAATGGAGAGTTACTCTGCTCCATCTTACCAAGGAACTATGGAGGCTTTTACAGGACCAACTTTGGCTCCTGAATCCACTGAAACGTACTGGAGCATGGAGGATCTCTGGTCCATGCAGTTACTTAATGATGATTAAATAAATATTATTAATAATATTAAATGAGCTCTTGCTTTCTATCTATATCTATCTATATACAAAACCCTAGCTACCCGCCCCCCTCTCTCTCTCTCTGATTCTTTCTCTCTTTTGGATCAGTATAATTAGGTTTGTGTATGGTTGGGACATGCAGCTGTAGCATATTCTCCCCATGTATAAAAGTTACCTTGCATTGGCTTATTTTTGCCTTGGCTTGTAAAAGGATCTTTATTATATATATACACACACTTTCTGCATAAATACATTGTTACACATATATATAAAAGAATCTTAATTATAAGTAAAAAGAAATTTTTTTTATTATAACATGTCAGCTCACAATATTATAAAACAATCAGAATAAGCTCAAGTCCTCCTGAATGGATATATATAAAAACTCGAAATCAATATGTACGAAGTTTTACTGGACAAATCAGTATATGATTTAGGCAATTCTTCCTTACATAAAAATGCTCTTACATCTAAGGTATACATTAGGTTTATTTTTCTTCTCTTTAGCCGGTTAAAGTAGGATTTGAAGTCAGAGGGGGCAAAATTTTCTGAACATGCAAGTTAGGGGGGTAATTGCCCACCCTCGTGGCAAGATAGCTTTGCTCCTGCTCTTTAGCATCGTTACACACTATTAATAAATATTTAAACTCATTATTAGGTTTTTAATTCAATTTTTTCTTTTGTAGAGTGTCTATGTCCTAATATATTTGTGAATATCTCTATCTTCCTTTTTCTTTCTTTTTTTTTTTTTTAATTTTTTTTATAAGAAAAAGCTCATGGAGATAATGCTTATATGTATAGCCATGCCATGCCACTATCAATCACACTAAAACCGAACTGAACTTAATAAGAAATAAACACGTAGCAAGTCTATCATAGCCGTTCTTAGCATATTTCAACTTGGCTTTCGATTATATATCCAAATTTGTGCATGGCCATGCAATATTGAAGCCCGACCTTAGCCTAACTCTTGCAATGCCCGCAAGGAATTCTTCACATGCAAATTCTCCATACACTTATCCAACATTCTATATAATTTATACCCCCAACCCACTTTTATTTTTCTTTAATTTTTCATTTCTAAAACCAAATACAACATTTTGAAATGGGTATTTGATATAATAAAATTTTAATAGCTTTATTAATTAATTTGCGATATTCGAAATAAAATTTAATTGTTATCGGTCACGAAACAACGGATGAACTTGCTCATAATAGCTTAACGCTGTATATATAAGAGCAAATTTATCGGTCACAAATGAAAAACTTTTATATATATATATATATTTGTGAATAAGTATTAGTTCAACCGTTTGGTTTTTTTACTATAATTGATTATGTTCAGAATGTGAGGTTTAATAACTAAACAAAAGAAATTATTTGTTAAAATGGGATTAATTATTTTGGGCATGCATGTGTAGTTTGGAATATTATAAAAAAGAGTAAGAGAGGACGAGACACAAAAGTTAGGTAATAGTAGATGAGAATGGAGTAAGGCATTGTAGCATACCAAACGCTTAACTTTAGCAGCCGACTTTTATTCAAATGAAGGGTTTGGAAGACAACCAGAAGGCCCATTTCCTCGGACTTTGCACTGTCTTTATTTAGGAAAAAGATAACAAAGGACGTCTCCAAATGGTGGACTTTTCGTTATCTATATTATAAAAAAATATATATTAATTTAATTAATTGTTGCCCTTTACCTAAGCTAAAGTTTTTTAGCCGCACATTGTTTTTGTCACATGTTTTATATGCAAAATTCTTTCATGTGGAAGATGAGCAAAAACCACATGATGGGTCGGCCATGAGTGGTAACGTTGTGGGAATATTTTCTTACAAGAAAGTTCATCTATGTATATGATATTTTGAATTTAATTTTAATTGAAATTAAATTTTAATTAATTTAATGAAAATAAATATCATATGTATATATAAAAATTAATTTCTTAACAGTGAAGATGATGAGTCATGGCAAAGAGCATTTTGCAAAGTGCATAAATCTATGCATGCATATGTTGCAGATAAAAATGAGACTTCTCTACAAAATATATCCAAATGACTGCTTTTATTAGTGCTATAAATAGGCAGAGTCAGGTCCTATTGAGGTGAACTATGTAACACATTACGTGTGTTAGCGGTTACGACTATTGCACAGGTAAAAGACATCATATCTTCATTTATACCAACTGGTTTGGAGCAAGTAAATGGCATCACAAAGAATTAAAATTAATACTCATTTTACCAATGAGATATTGGTTACGACGGTAAATGACCTCAGCCCTCAAAATATAAGTTCAATTTACTGGAAAATGTTCTTGCTGCGAAAACCAAAAATCTCGTAGTTATTAAAGGGTTAAATATTTTCAGGTTCTTAAATTATGATCAAATTAATATTTAGATTGCTCAACGTTTAAATAATTATTTTGAAAGATCTAAATAATGATGTTGTTACGTTGTGAAGTCTTTTCATCCAAATTTTTACTTTTTTCTGTTTATACGGAGGATTAAATATTTTTGAGTCTCTAAATTTTGACCAAATTAACACTTAGATCTTTAACGTTTGAGTAATTTTTCACTTTTTAGCCTGTATAAATGAAAAAAAGGTAAAAATTTGGATGAAAATACCTCATAATGTAACAGCAGCATTATTTAGGTCCTTTAAAATAATTATTCAAATATTGAGGGACCTAAGTGTTAATTTAGTTATAATTTAGGGACCCAAAAATATTTAATCTGGTATTAAAAAGAAAAACTATAATCATTTTTTAAAAAATGTTAAAGTTTATGTGTCATTAATGGGTTTGATATCTTTAGATCTAATGTTAACTTTTTGTAGACAATTTCAATTTTGGGAAAGACTTCAAGAAAAGACATGAAATAATGAAAATTTCTTTCATTCAATTTTGTAACTGTGATCATTTGGTTACCAAGTCATAAACAAAACAAGAATCAGCATGAAACCTCAGAAACTATATCTAATTTTGTCTTGAGCACTTGTTTCCAAAGAAGAAGGATCCACTTGATATTGAGTGGAGGCAAAGTAAATTTCTTTCCCAATTTAATACAATTAAAAAATAATGTGTCCTCACTGAGAGAAAACTACAAAGAAAATACCCCCCAACATAATGTGATTGTTCACTTATTTTATTATAGGAATTTTCTCAATTGTTTTTCCTACTATTGCAATGGCAAAGTATTAACTATGGTACAAAGAGGAGAGCTCAAAGAGAAATACTACAGGCACAACCTTGGATGAAAACATGCGATGATCAAAAAGAATGTCTGAAGGGGATGATCAAACACAAAAGTGTGGCACCGGCAAAACTGACTCAAAAAGAACTATATTCTTCCCGCTTTATCTTTGCTTTCCTTTATTAAAACGGTCAAAAATACTTTCGTTTTAATAAAAATTTATTTTTTATTATTTCGGTCTGTCCATAGACAAGTTAGTTAATTTACTACTCAAAAATTTCAACTTCCCTGTTGCTTTTGTACTATTAGGTATTAGCAGTTTATTTAAACAGTTTATCATGTTGTCTTTGATTCATTCAAAAACCAAGTATTATTAAATTGTTATGTCTCCATTTTTCTACACAAAAATCCACACCTCCCCTCTTAGCAAAGAGCTCACCAATATCTTAATACTTAGGGACTTACATTAGGCAAAGTCACACCAAATAGTTGTCATGGGTGTGAACTAAACATGGGGGATAATAGATGAAAATAATAATTTCAGATTTTGAAAAAAATATCACCGTCATCTTTCTGCTAGGGCGGGATTCGATGGAAAAATTATTTTTTTTCGATTTATTAAATGATTAAATGAGTTGAAATAACTCGGTGATTTATGCACCATGATAATTCTCTTTTTAAGTTACTGAATTAATGAAAATTTTTGTGATTTAAAGAAATCGAATTCAAGAACTTCCATGTCTGATGCCAGTGAGAAGACCAACCAGGAAAAAGAAAAAAAAATTGTTTTACAAAAATTCCATGGCTTTGACATACCGTGTGGTGGACTGAACCGCCTAATGGCCTAATGGGTTAAAAGAGAAACGGCTAACCGAAATTTGCATCTGCCAATTGGAATCTCAAGGAATAAAGTAAACTTAAGCCCCTTCAAAATGACATGCAACATTGTTTTTTTTTTTTTTAAGGATGTTTTCGCATCTCGCGTCTAGCTGTTAGATGAGAGATTAATGTTTAAAAGTCTCTTCTTAAATAAGAGATTAATCCCTTTTTAACTCCACGACTTGATCTCTCATTTTATTAAACTACAGTTATATCCTTGTCTCATTTGTATTAAATGCAATCTATAAATAGAATTCCTAATTTAGTTTAAATATTTCTAATTCAAGTAAAAAGCTTTCTTTTTTGTTTTACACACATATTAAGATATATTTATTCTTTGTTTCTTTTTTTTTTCCAAATTTGCCATCTATGATCATAATAATAAATTTCTAAATTACCTACTCAATTTTCTGCGCAGATATGTAACATGAATTTTCTTTTTTTTTTTTTTTGAAAGAAACCATAAAATATTTTGAAGTTAGCTAATTGAATTTTAAAATTACGATGACAGGTTACATAAATTATGAGTAATCATCCAATGTACTGTGAAATTTGATTCTCTGAAAACATGTTGCTCTTTGACTTCCCAATTTTTGATAATCCAATTCTGAATCGCTTGAACTAAAATCTCCCATGGGTGTAATGGGAAATAATGTTAAACCCTTTATATTTTTTATGGCTCGGAGTTAATCTTGATAAAAAATATAAATTTTCGTAGCGAACTAGTCATTAATTGATTTGGACGAAAAAATATATAATAATTCTTCTGAATCTTCTATACTTGAATTATTTTTTTAAGAATTTAGAACATATGACGAACACATCAATAGTGCAACTTGTTTCTTTATTGATTGAAGATCCATGTCTATAGATTAAGATTTAAAATCTTCAACCAAATAAAGTCAAATGTCAAATTATTTTAATTGATAATAAACCCTCACAAAGAAGGGATCACCCTCACAAAAAAGTGAAAACAAAATTTCAAATATAGAGATAAAATAAAAATAACAAAACAAAAAACGAGTTTATTAGGGTGAATAAGAGATTAAAAGCAAGGTGAAGCGAAAAGAAAAATAGAAAATAGGGCTTCCGCTCATAAATAGCGACTGCCCTAAAACAAAAATAAAATTAAAAGGGTAGAGAGAAAAGATTGAAAAAAGATGGAATTATTTGTGACACTTATGCCCTTAACAAAGATATCTAGATAAGTTCAAGTTGGAATAAAATAAATAATGCTATGATTTTTTGGAAGTGTAATATAAATGAAAAACCAAAGTCAAAACTATCAAAACCAGAAGAAAGGTAGTATTATTAGTTCCGGAGAAGTTATTATTTCCAACAATATTTAACGGCAAACTGATTGAATTAAATATTTATAAATAATATTTGATTAATGGCAATAATGTTTCTATGTTATTTTCATCTAACTCAATTTTAGCATAACTGACTAAATTGCCCTTGACAAATTAGACAAGGATCTTAAACAAAACTAACTAGAAACGATCAGAAGAATCCAATATTACGGTAAGCAGTTGTGATATTCCAATGTCTACATAAGTATTGAGGAAATGGATAATAAAATATTACTCCTTTTAACTTTTGATGAAACAATAGTTAAATCTATATATATTTAAAAATAGAGCAGTTTACATTGTGAAGATACCAAGTGTAAGCTTCTGAAAAAATCAAGCGTTAGCAGGACAATAATTATTTAGGAGAATTGTTGAAAGAAGATAAGACATAATTGAAAAAATATAAATTGTTTTAGATAATGTCTTTATCAAAATAATATTTATAAAAAAAATTATCTTTGACACTAATATATTAATATAAATTTATTTTTTATTATAAAATAATTAATAAGTAATCTACACGCTTATGGATATGACTTTTAAAAGTATGACATTCACGCGCTTAAAACACTTTATACTAAATAAATAATATATTAATATTTGAAGTAAATATACAACCACTTTGTCATGACCCAAAACCATGGGCCGGACCGGCACTAGGACCTAGATAAACTTAAGACTCCCGAGGCCCGTAGTAAACATAAATTATCAAAATTCATTTCTATTATCATTTGACTGACAGAATAGTAAGTTCATATTATGACATTATTCATATAATAATCAGAGTTAACATTTCTGACCCAGCCTTAGTATTAAATACTGTTCACAGCTCGGGCCCATATCCATAAAAATATATTTTCATGTAAATATTTATTTGTCATAATATGGTTAAACTATTCCTATCATATAGTCTCCAAATATTCAAAAAGAACACTCCATAATTTATTTATAATCACATGATAATTTCTTTTACATAACCAAATATTAATTAAACATCCTAACTGCGAAGTTAAATAAAATGTGCGGAAAATCACAAATATTAACAGATAATTCATACTAACATGTTCGAATCTCTGCGGAGAAGGAAGTAGAGTCTTATAAACCAACGGTACTTTTATTTCCTGAAAAATGTTTATGGAAGGGAGGTGAGTTTCACTAAACTCAGTGAATAATAATAAATAATGCAAACCCACACATTCAAGCAGTATGCTTTCACAATATAATAAATGGGCATACTTCACAAGCACGTGTCATACATCAGCATGTTCAAACAAATCACATTCAGATATTCACAACATGTGGAAATTAGTCAGTGAAGTCACAAATCCACCTATTGGCCCCCAGCCAATTTCTATTATAATAATATATATATATAACACGGAGCCGATCCCCCATACCTGGCCCACTGACCCATAGTGACACACGTCGTCCCAATTTCCACCCAGATATAAAAGCACATTATTTCACATCACAGTTATTCACAAATATATTCAATACAATAAATGCAACATATGAATGTAATCAAAGGCGAAAATTGTATAAATTTATAGAACCAAAATATTATATATCAAAGACTAAGATTATAGAACTAGAATATTATATTTGAAAAATGAATGATATCAATATAGCAATAGAAATAATAAATGATTCGTGATTATTTAAATAATATAAAGAATATATGGAATGCATATGAAATGCATGTATCCAGATGGTATGCACCATTTATTATTACTCACAGTGACCGCAGAATAAATTCAGGTATGTCCTGGGTTCTGATTTGGAGGAGCAGTAGAGGAACTTGGTCGATCTAAGAAACACGTATAATAAAGAAAATATAATCAGATAATGACTCCCCTAATTAAGAATATTATTTTAATAAACCTATCTGTCTATTTTATTTTTCTGACTAAATTTCTATTAATTTACTATTTACCAGCAATTAATTTATTTACTTATTTTGTATCTAGTCTAGATATCAATTCTATTTATTTCACCACAAAATATATTTATACTCCAAATTATAATTTAACACCATCAATAATAATAATTCATTAGTACTTTTACCAAATATTTATTTTTTTACCGGAATTACCTTAAACCTAATATTCCATATAACAATGTCACTTATTTCACCAAATACTCAAATTATCATTCGAATAATTTAATTATATAAAAACCTTTAATAATAACCATTTAATCTTTTTGCTAAAAACTATTAACCTTTGTAATAATTTATTTATTACCATCCAAGATTTAATCCTCAATTATTTAAGGTCTTCACATAATATATCAAAATCTTTAATTAACCAAGATCTCAAATTATCACCATTAAAAATATTAATTTAATAAACTTATCTGTTTATTTTATTTTTTTCTGACTAAATTTCTATTAATTCACTATATAACCTTACTATTTATCAGTAATTAATTTATTCACTCATTTTGTATCTAGTCTAGATATCAATTCCATTTATTTCACCATAAAATATATTTATACTCCAAATTATAATTTAACACTAACAATAATAATAATTCATTAGCAATTTTACCAAATATTTATTTTTAATCGGAATTACCTTAAACCTAATATTTCATATAATAATAACACTTATTTCACCAAATACTCTAATTATCATCCGAATAATTTAATTGTATAAAAACCTTTAATAATAACTATTTAATCTTTGTGCTAAAAATAATTAACCTTTATAATAATTTATTTATTACCATCCAAGATTTAATCCTCAATTATTTAAGGTCTTCACGTAATATATCAAAATCTTTAAGTAACCAAAATCTCAAATTATCTCCATTAACAATATTCTAATATAATATATTTAGTCTTAGCAATAAAACTTCACCTTTCAATAATAATTCATTTAATCAACCAATTAATTAATTCTACTCTCTAATATACTCCATTTATTAAAAATCCTTCAAATATACCCATTAATCCTTAATAAAGGAATTTTCATAATTTTAAAATCTTAACGCTAACTAATTAATTTACTAACCCTTAAAATCAATTAAAATCCTACAATTACTCTTTAATTATCCAAATCATCAATTAATTTATTTTATCCAATTTCTCCAATTAATCATCAATCACAATACTGAAATTAACTAATAACCCAATAAT